>VIAB01036811.1:1507-15747 GCA_009801035.1 Oophaga pumilio
AGCGACTTGCCCTCCCAGAAATGCAGTGAAAATCCTCTCACAATTCCGGCTGTCCTCTGCCTTCCCTTCTATATCCCTGTGGCAGGGCTCAGGTCCCTGTAGAGGCCTGTATCCTTTCAGAGTCTCACATACCAGTACTTGCTGCCATCTCCATCCTTTTCTGACTGACTCAGATCTTACCGCCTCATAAGAGTTAGCTCCTCCCCATAACATGTGACTTCCCAAGAAGCAGTCATTGGTTGACTGCGCTGTCAATGCTCCTCCCCATAACATGTGACTTCCTGAGAAGCAGTCATTGGTTGGCTGCACTGTCAATGCTCCTCCCCATAACATGTGACTTTCCGAGAAGCAGGAAAGATATATATCTTGTATCGGGTTAGCCATTAGATAGAAAAATATTTAGAATTGAGAGTCCTCAGTAACTGCTAAATATTTTTCCGAGAAGCAGTCATTGTATGGCTGCACTGTCAATGCTCCTACCCATAAAACTCATTAAAACCTTTACTGATGTTGTCCCTGTAAGAAAATTCACAAGTAAGATAAGCAAAAAAATGGGAATAAGATAGGAAAAACCACAAACATTGAAGATGCAGAAATAACGTAATAGCCAAAATACTTCTATCTCAGAAACTTTGTGTGATAGAGCAAAACTAAGCAGATTTTTTGGAATCAGCACAACAAATTCCATAAAACAGACTTATTACCTTTGCTGATGATTTTTTTGTATTGACCGGTGATCACCATGTAATCTGGAAAAGTCAGATTAGATATGTAAATTATAGTATTAATAAAAAGACAAATATTTTCAATATCTTATTTTTCGTAATGTTTGCACAATTCCTTATCAATTGCCCTAATTGGTTCCATTGAGCCTTATAATTATCTGCAACTGTTCGTTGTACAGTCTGTTTAGTTATAGATTGTTTATTCTGGGAAAACTAACATTTGGGGATAGGTGTTTAGGAGGATTTATGTAAAAGCAAGATGATTATCCACAGCATCAATTAACGAGGGGCTTAATGTTTTTCCCATATGGATACCCCAGAGATGGATTTTCTTCTTTCCAGACTGAATAATTGGTTTCCCCAAGGTAAATGATATTATAAAAGAGGTGTAAAATTACACAGAATCGTTACAGACAGAAAGGATCAGTTATCTAAGAGACATGAGAAGATACAACCTGAAGAGTGGCCCAAAATATCTGAGACTCATCTCCAGAGTCCAAAACCGTAAGTAAAAATGTGATATCAATGTTACAGGATCAAAAATGAAGGAAAGCTCAATGTCTTTCATTTTACTGGTGTGAAAAAGGAAAAAAATAAGACATAAAAGCACACAGTAAAATAAAAATTAAATTCAAACCATAATACTATTTTTTTATTAATTAATGTACTTTGATAAAAAAAGATAATGTCCTCTTCGAAAAATAATAATACAACATTGCAGATTCTTTGCTAATTAATAACATTATGGCCCTCATTACTGTACGTCATGTCTCTCCCTCTACCTATAAATGTAGAGATAAAATAAGTTGCACATAATACCAGAAATCTGTATTTGCACATTTTTTTGTAATTTTATTGGTCTTTAATGGCTTTTTATGTATTTTTAAAGTTTCATTTTATTTTACCTTCAAAACAAATAAATGATGGTATTTATTATTTTAGTTTTTTTGTGTCATTTAATAAATGCAATGGAAGATTTGCATCGTAATCTATAATGACGCAGATTCGTGGTTAATGATTCGACTTCAGTTGATCAAGTAGAACGTTGAGTTTTAGACTCACCAAGGAGATAAAAATTCCACCTTTCAACGTTATTGATCCGATTGCCAATTCCTTCCTAATCCCTTCTGGCCATTGTACAGATTCCTGGATCTACCTTCTGCTGTACATACTGTGGAACCACTATATGGACAATGACCCTCGGTGATGTCCTCTCCTCCGGTTGGGTCTCCTGGCTGCCCGAACCCTCATTTTTATCTTCAATCCTCATTTTAATCTCTTCTTCAAAAATCCAATTCCTCTCATATAGTTACCAGAATAAAGTTCAGCTTTGTCTGATCTTCTTTAGGGGTTTGATTTGGTGAAGGATCTGTGTAGATCACTCTTTACTCTTTGATATATTCCGTCTTCGTTGATAATCAATGAGAAGAAATTGTCACCAAAATTATCAATCAATTTAAATTAAGGAATTGTAAATCTACTCAAAAAGCAAAGTACTTAAAGAAGGAATTCACTTCCAATTTTCTCAAATTGTGATTGTAAGTACTAAAGGAATATCACGAAGGTCCCGGGTATCCGTATGCCATTGGCGTCTACTTATACGGCAGAGGCAGGGTTGGGCATCTCAGGCACCAGAGTAGGACAACTGGTAACGTCTCAACATTTGTAGCTACTGGGGCATCTTTGGTACACACTGTTGTGTTTATTCAATATTTTTTGGTCAAAGGGAATTTGTCAGCCCACAAAAAAAAAATACTATGTGCATGTAATTCTTTCAAAGACAAGTAAACCAATACCTTTTCAGGTGGACAATCAGCTCTTCCGTTACGGAGAAATCAACGTTTTTATTATTACATAAACAATGTTAATGACATGTAATACTAAATACATAATAATAATAATAATAATAGTTTATTGTTATTTTACTGTTTTGTATTATTTTTGTTGATTATTTTATATTTTTATTTTTGTATTCATGTAGCATGTATTTTTATCTATTTTCTTCTTCATTGTCATGTGTTTTATTTTTACTTTTTTATGGTTTTCTATTACAGTATTAGGAGAAAGATTGATGTAATACATATGAAGTGTAAAATTGACGCCTCATTATGGAAAGCTTAATTATTGTTGAATTCGGATATTTCCCCTTTTTATGCTGATGGCTTTCAGTTTATTTCCAGATTATTGAAATCCCATTGTACTGCAGCATGTGTGAAGATAACCAGACCACGGTGACTGAGTTTGTCCTTCTTGGCTTTCCGAATACCCACAAGTTTAGGATAATCTTCTTTTTTCTCACCCTTGTTGTGTACATGCTCACGTTTCTTGGAAATCTTGTCATCATTCTGTTGGTTTCCTCCAGCTATCGTCTCCACCGTCCAATGTACATTTTCATCTCAAATCTGGCCCTGGCCGACCTGATTATCACCACCAGCATTGTGCCAAACATGCTGTGCATCATATGGTTGGAAGGTCACACCATGTCCATCAATGGTTGCATCTCACAGTTCTTCTTTGTCTTTGTCCCCACCTATGCTCAATGCTGCCTCCTCATGGTGATGTCTTTTGACAGATACTTGGCCATTTGTTTCCCATTACGGTATTCTTCTATAATGAATTTAACTTTTTCTTTCCAATTGTCTTTCGGCTCTTGGATAATTGGGATTCTTCTGATTAAAGTTGAAGTCATCTTAATAAATCAATTACAGTTTTGCTCCTCTAACATCATTGACCATTTCTTTTGTGATTTTGCTCCTCTTCTGGCCCTCTCATCTTCGAAGGTTTATGTTCTGGCTTGGCTTGATATCTCCTTTAATATTTTTGTAATTTTCTTGCCTTTTGTTTGCATTACGGCATCATATATTTGCATCTTTGTTGTAATTTTAAAGATCTCTTCCTCAAAAGGAAGAAGAAAAGCGTTTTCTACATGTAGCTCTCATCTACTGGTGGTTTGCACTTACTATGGCTCTCTCATTGGTGTCTATATGTCTCCATCACGGGCAAGCGCATTCTATGAAAACAAGTTGAAATCTTTGCTCTTTGTCATGCTCACCCCATTTACCAATCCAATCATATACAGCATGAGAAGCAAAGAGATCATAGACACCATGAAAAACCTGTACAGGAGAAGGAACTCAAAGCGCTGAGAGAAAAATGTATGATTGCGAACAAACAAATCCGGGATCCATCACCACTGAGTCTCAGGATTAACTGTGTGTAGGGATGGGTTAAGAACAGTTTAAGTATCTGCTTAAGGTATTTAGTGAGGTCCCCATCCCGCCACCAGTATCTACTCCTCACTTGACCCATTGAAACAATCGGAGACCTTGCACGCACATGGACTTCGCCAAAGAATTCTAAGGGAATGGTAGCAAAAAGCCTATCCACAGAATTCCTTAGACGTTAAAAGGGAGACTCCCATTCTTATATGGCCTGTATTCAGCTAGTACAGATTGGTGACCAGTGGTAAGGGTCTACCACATTGGAAACTTTTGAAATGGTCCTCTGTTCAAATTTTGAGGTCTATATTACATACGTTATCAGTTTAGGCCAAAAGATCATAACTACCAACTCAAATAGTCATGTAATTACAAATAAATTTAGAAAAAAACATGAGTGGGATATACAGGTAAGTATAATCAATTCAGACATGAAGTACCCTATAAGTGGTGAAGGTCTACAAGATCATGGAGGTCCCAAGTCACTTACTGCTTGTGCTGTCTCTGTTATCTAGGTCTGAAATAATCAAAAGAGAATGTTACTGTATATTTAGTCTGATTTACATCTTGATAAAGGCAGATGTGAAGCGATGGCCGGGGAACCACCTCGGTGCACAAGATGAGGTGCAAACAACAAAGGGTAAATTTTTTGGAAGGCAAGGAATGAAGTGGATAAGGAAGGTGCAAACAAGGGTATGCAATGGCAAAAGATAGTTTGCAAGAGTTTGTATTCTTTAGCTGGGCCGTCAAATAGCACGGTGCTCCAACTATTACAGGATCAATATATATCACACAGGCAAAACCAAACAACAAAGAATGAGGCTACTCTACGTATAACCTCCCTGGCCTCTACTAAACAGGCCACACGGCTGCCGTGTTCTGTCTGTTGAAGCCTACACTATGCCCTGACATGTGCACAAACAGGAACAAACTCACGGTGATGTTGGGGACTCAGGTCCAGTCCCGGGGGCCCCCAACAGTCTTGAACGGTGATGCGTACGTCTGTCTGGCAGATCCATTAAACGTGGTCTTCTCCTTGCTTCAGGGTCCTGGAGGTGCTCCTGGAAACTGTAAATCCCTTTCTCGGTCTCTTTGTGGCTTCTCAAAATAGCACAGGACAGCCACCTTTGATACACACAAAGAGTCTGTTCAATCTCACAAGTCCACTAAGTCTCAGGCTGTGCGACCTTTTCACACAGATCCATGCACAGCAGCTCTCAGTGGCAGTTTTTTCAAAGCTCACACACTCTCTCAGGCTCAACTCCTCCCGGGCAGTTCATTAACACAGTCCTTTACAGAGGGAGCAGATCATTCCATGACACCAGACAAGGGGGTGCTGTCTCTTAAAGTTGCAGCGTGTTTCTTACTGTCCATAACAGCACCACCCCCTTACAGACACACAAGCCTCGTAAGTCATTATTATTGTGACCATCTCCATAAAATATAGAAGCATATGAGGGCACAATATGGTCCACAACAATCTTTGGTCTCAACACTGTACTGTAATATGCATATGAGAACTAAAGGTCAAGGGAAAAGTCTACAACTTGCGGGTCTTTGGCTGTTTGGAAACTATTGGTCTAAGTTATTGCAATCTGCTTTAAAATGGTTGTCCTCTACTGACAACATGCTCTTAAGTGCTACTGGCCCTCATCTTAAAATAAAAACTCATCTCCTTAAAAAAAATTCACTGACTTAACCAGTGCGATTTCATCGATGCCATTACTGAAGCCTATCATTGGCAGCTGATGGGATGTAGAGATTCGTCAGGCAGAACTCTGTCTGATGGAACTAAGAAGGCTGTTGACCATCAGTGGTCATTGATAAAATGCAAAGATCAAGTATCTGTACAACATGTGAGCGCCGAGAGACACAGCGATGACATTGCTAGAATGGCCACAGTCTGGGAGTCTGAGAGTTGAATGTCTGTGCTTTTTTATATGGAATTGAAGAAGAGGTGGTAAATAATCCCATATATTTTATTTTCGTAGAGATTAGTAAGTGAAATGAGCAGATTGCTTTGTGCAAGTTGGTCCACGGTCCCGGTCATTGCTCTAGGGCTATGGACAGGAACTGCACACATTTTCTCAGTGTGATGAACGGGCACACGGTCCGCCACACGGTAGCCCGGGGTATCACGGCTTGTGATCCCTCCGTGCCGCAAATGTGACGAAAACGCGCACACACACGACGGCTGCTGCCGTCCGACCCGGTAAACTGCAGGGATTTATGATTATCCCACTTCCACTTAGGAACTTGCAGCTCTCTGGCGCCCCCCTTACCCTCAGGTCAGTCAGGGAACTGCACCTAGGATAATTGGTCACCAGACGGGTCACTTGGATGTGTGCTGGCTATTGGGCACGCTGCAGTGAGGGAATTATAATTACTCCTGGCTGCAGCAAGGCAATACACTTATAAACCCCGCTCCGTCACTGCCAGCGTCACCCAATAGATTAACACTTTACACCCCTTCCTTTTAGCTGCCACCAGCTACGGCCTTTAATGAACAATTTATCAAGAGGGTCCATAGCAACCCCAAAACAGTAACGTAGTGCTTCAGGCACGTGCAAATTCATTTATAGAGCAGGAGAAACAAACTAATAAATTTATAGGTTTATTCCTTAAAAAAAAAGGCAGTGCTTATAACAAAAGGTAACAAGCTGAGGCAATATAGTTATGTACAATACAGTTACAGAAAATAAAATAGGATTAAAGATGGAAATCACTCACATGATAGTTGCAGGCAAACTGGCTGGGGAAAGGAGCCACACGTCATAGTTCATTTGCAGATCTGTTAGTCAGGAGTCCATCCCAGCAGAAAGTGCCTAAGGAACTTCACGGCAAGACTTATGCATGTCAGCTTCTGACCTCACAAAAAGGGGCAGGTTTTCTGGCCACCTCCCCTGGCTGAAAGGTATGGTTGGAGTTCTGAAAGATTATCAGGAGCATAACTCATCCTGAGAACCTCGCAGAAGAATGGCAGACCTATCAATGATCTTACTTTGAAATGACGGTTCAAATGAACCCACACGCGGGTGGGCTAGTTTATAGGGCATCCGAGAATTCCATTTCTCAGGTTCTGTTGGAGTTACGGGTTTACCAGTACCACGGGAACGATGCCTGTCAGGCGCATGTTTCACAACAGTACTTTCGTGTTTCTAGCGAACGCTCCCACCGTGTTATTAACAAAAACAGAATGAAGTCTCCAAAATGGCTGCTAGAGTAGGAACAGCACATGTGCTGACAATGGAGACCCCTGCGGTGAAGCGGGAAAACTTCCAGCACTGGCAGCTCACATTACACTGCCTGAGTGCAGGCTGGGGCGTTGGTGAGAAGCATGAGAGCTGCAGAGAAAAGGAGGGAGGGGTAACTTCGCCTTGTGCTTGTAACCGGTGGGGGTTGTAGTACTATGGGGAAAGTTCTGGAAACAGCACAAGAAATGGAGCTTGCAGTATCATCACACTCAGCTTCTGGGTTCCTCTGGCGTGACATCATCTACTACCATAGTTATGTATTGAGCGTGTTTCTAGTAACAGGAAACATGTCGCAAGCCCTGCTAACCATGAGCCGAGCCTGGGACAATGGAGGCTAGATGTGAATATAAACACAACTTGGCATAATACCTTTAGTATATAAAACCCGTCACAGTTTTCAAATGTATATTTATAAAATATTTAGAAAACCATGTTATTTTCTTTACATGTCACAAATACTTGCTAATTTTGCCATTTTCAAAATTTTAATTTTTATGTTCTTAAATCAGAGAGATATGTCACACAAAATAGCTAATAAATAACATTTCCCACATGTCTACTTTACATCAGCACAATTTTTGAAACATATTGTTTTTTTTATTAGGAAGTTATAGGGTATAAAGTTGACCAGCGATTTCTTATTTTTCCAACAAAATTTGCAAAACCATTTTTTTAGGGACCACCTCACATTTGAAGTGACTTTGAGGGCTCTATCTGATAGAAGATACCAAAAAGTGACACCATTCTATTAACTGCATCCGTCAGTGTGCCCAAAACCACATTCAAGAAGTTTATTAACCCCCCAGGTGCTTCACAGAAATTGTTGGAATGTGGAAGGAATAAATGAACATTCAATTTTTTGCCACACAAATTTGAGTTTAGACCTCAATTTTTTCTAATTTTGCAAGGGTAACAGGAAAAAATGGAACAAAAATTTGTTGCGAGTTTTCTCCTGAACATGCCGATACCCCATATGTGTGGGAAAACAACTGTTTGGGCACACAACAGGGTTCGGAAGTAAAGGAGTGCCATTTGACTTTTTTATGTAAAATCTGCTGGAATAAATAGCAGACGCCATGTTGAGTTTGGAGAGCCCCTGATGTGCCTAAACAGTGGAAACCCCCCAGAAGGAGCACCATTTTGTAAACTAGATCCTTCATAGAACTATCTAGATATGTGGAGAGCACCTTGAACCCCCAAGTGCTTCACAGAAGTTCATAACGTTGAGCCGTGAAAATAAAAAAAATTGCATTTTCCCCACAAATTTCCCCCTATATTTTGCATTTTCACATGGGTAGCAGAAAAAATTGTACCATAGAACTTGTGCAATTATTTCTGAGTTTGCTGATACCACAAATGTTGGGGGAAACTGCTGTTTGGGCGCATAGCAGGGCTTGGAATGGAAGGAGCGCAATTTGACTTTAGAATGAAAAATTTGCTGGAATAATTAGCCGACGCTATGTCATGTTTGGAGAGTCCCTGATGTGCCTAAACAGTGGAAACATCCACAAGTGACACCATTTTGGAAACTAGTCCCCTCTGGGAACGTATCTAAATGTGTGGTGAGCACCTTGAACCTCCAGGTGCTTTGCAGACGTTTATAACATTGAGCTGTGAAAATAAAAATCAAATTTTACCCACAAAATCTTTTTTAGCCCCAAATTTTGTATTTTCACAAGAATGACAGGAGAAATTGCATCATATACATTGCTGTGCATTTTCTCCTGACTACGCTGATATCTTATATATTGGTGAAATCTACTGTTTGGGTGCCCAACAGGGCTTGGAAAAGACAGAACGCCATTTGACTTTTTGAATGCAAAAATTGCTGGACTAATTAACGGATGCCATGTCGCGTTGGGAGAGGCCCTGATGTGCCTAAACAGTGGAAACCCCCTCAAGTGACACCATTTGGGAAAAAAAATATTTAGCCCCAATTTTGTTCACAAGGATAGCAAGAGAAATATACTCCAAAATTTGCTGTGTAATTTCTTCTGCGTACGCAGGTACCCCATATGTGGTCAAAAGCTACTTTTGAGGCACAGTGCAAAGCTCAGAATAGTGAAAGCGCCCTTTTGGATTTGACATTTTGCTGGACTGGTTTGAGAGTGCCATGTCACTTCGGCAGTGCCCCTGAGGTTCCAGAACAATAGAACCCCCATTATTGACACCATTATACAAATCACCTCTGAATGAATTAATCTACTAGTGCAGTAATCATATTGACAACCCAGGCGGGTCAAAGGATTTTATACCATTGGGCAATGAATTAAAAAATAATTATATTTTTGCCTACAAAATTTTGTTTTAGTCCCAGATTTTACATTTTCACACTGATAAATGGGTAGAAATGACACCAAAATTTGTCCCACATTTCTGCATAATGTGGCTGTACAGTGCTGCTTAGCCATACAGTGAGACTCAGGAGTGATGGATCACTATTGGCAAATAGTGCTTCGTCCCTCCTAAGTTTCACCATATGGCTAAGGAGTACTGTTATACAGGAGCCATCCTGGAGTGTAGAATTTTCTATAATAGTTTGCGGACTCCATATTAAGAGGCCCTAAGTGCTAGACGAGCAGAATCCCCGCTCAAGTGACCCCATTTTGGAAATTATATCCCTTTGAGAATTTATCTACAGGTGTCGTGACGATTTTGACTCCATGAAACAGGCAATGGCTGTTGCTGAGTGAAAATTGCAAACTGCTATTGTAGTTACCTGTATGTTTTGCCCAGCTCATGTACCCATAACTTAAGTGTGTTCTCATTGCTACAAAAATGTCAATGTGGACCCTAACTGTGGAGCTCAGAAGGTAGGGGGCATTTGGATTAGGGAGCACAGAATTAGCTGAATTTCTTTTGGAGGGTGAGGATCCATTTCGCTTTTCCAGAGCCTTTGTCCCCTCTCCATTACTAAGCCGTGGTCTTGATCTCATCAGACAATACAAAGGTGACATCAACCTCAAAAATATGAACCCCACTTGCCACCGCTACAGTGCAAGTGGGAAGAGTTAATAAATAAATATGGCGTCTGATTAAGATTAAGCTCAGTAGTAGTTGAAAATCCAACAACAAGAAAAATGTTTAGACAGATGTGTATATTTATTTCTTGGAAGTACTGTATATATGTAAAAGTCGTGGAACTGACATCTGTTTCTGTCCCTATACATATATCATATTTTTTGGATCATAAGATGCACAATTTTCCCTTAAATTTGAGGGTAAAGTGGGGGAGTATCTTGTAATCTGAATTGCAGCTGCGGTGGATCTTACCGATTGCAGTGGAGAGGGGACCCAGAATGCCTGCTGCAGGAAGCTTCTAGCAGTGGCGGCGGAGGCAGGATTCTGGTGATGGCTGTGAGCCCCCGCCTGGAACAACAAGGTGTTCGGTAGCAAGGGCTCTGCTAACATTTTCTGAAAGCCCGAAGATCCTCACTTTCCATTCTCTTTTATGCACGTACTCTTCTATGCGGTAGACTCCAGGAAAATGGGCGCCGAAGCTGGCACATGTGCAAATTGAGAACTCGGCACTGAGATCTGGGCTTTTGAGATCTCAATTGTGCATGCGCCATCTATGGTGGCAATTTTTCCATAGTCCTCCGCAGTAGAAAGTTTGAAAGGTGTGGGGCTCCGCGCTTTCATAAAATGTCGGCAGAGACCCTGCACCACTGAACACATCATTGTACCAGCCTGGGGCCTGGAGCCATAGCCCAACTCCTGCCACCACCAAACATCCCATCCTACATGCCTAGAGCCCACAGCATGTCCTGCCTCTGTCAGCAGTGACTCTGCTGCCTAGGACCCCGCTCCACCACCACTGTTCCCCAGGTAAGCTACCACAAAAGCCAATTATGACAAGCACTACTTTATTAAAAAAACATTTCTTTCCTATTTTCCGCCCCAAAATTTGGGGTGCGTCTTATAAACAGAGGCATGTTATAATTCGCAAAATATGGTATATGGAAAAAACTATGGATTTATTGGAATGACAGGATGAATTAATGTAATAGTAATATGCAAATTATGAAAAAATGGAAACAAAATATTAAAATACACAATTTATATAATATCAAGTATTTATTAAGTGTAGATGCATCTTTTGCTTGCATTTAGAGCAAAGACTGCCATCATTGAGGTTATTAATTGTGGTATGAGGAAAGATTTTCTGCTGAGTACACTTGGGCAAATCATCAAGATCCACTGCTTGGATCAGCTACTGGGTAATTGCTGACCAATTAAATCCCTGACGTGCTAATTGGGAGACAAGTCTAGTGATGCTGCCGCCACTCAGTAGCTCCAGCAAAATGAGGCACAGCTGAGAAATGGCAGCACCAATTACAGCATGTAGGTGGGAAGGATTGCTGCCGATGTCAATTAAAATGAGGTTTCGCATAGGAAAGATGGCAAAATTTTTGTATTATGCTAATATGTGATGTGACACTGAATCACCTCTCACAGACAAACAGTGAGTCAGGATAGTCAAGGAGTCCGAGGTCAAAAGCCAGAACGGTACGTCATAAACGCAGGAAATAGACAAAGTTGAAGTCAGGTAACAGTCCGAGGTCAAAATACTAGGAAGATAGTGAATCAGAACAAAAGGGGTTAAACAGACAGATGGTGAGCATAAGATCTAAGGTCAGGCAAAGAAAGATCACCTAGCATAACACTAGGCACAGAGAAAACCATGCAGCCACACTTATCTGAAGCTACGTCTGGCAGAGGTCTTAGACTATCAGTCCAGCTACGTAGCCGGGCAGTAACCTGGTACAATGAACACCTGGCGACAGCTAGCACCTCTCAGTCTTAGATTGGATAGCCCAAATGTCAATCAAAACACTGACAGCTCAACATGCCCCTGCACCAGACTAAACACTAAGATGTCAATCAAAATACTGAGAGATTGGAACAGATTGGATGGCTGAGCTGTTAGTAAATGTATCATAGACGCACTTAGGGTTGCATTCGTGACAGTACCCCTCTTCTATGGGGGCCACCAGAGCCCCAGGTTTCCCAGGATATTTTAGATGGAGGGCCCTGACTAACCATTCGGCCTTCACATCTTGTACTGTGACCCAGGATATCTCAACTAGCCCATATCCTCTCCAATAGATGAGGTATTGGAGGGAATTTCAGACCGTAAGAGAACCCACAACTGTCTGAACCTCATACTTCAAGCCACGGTTGACAGAAAACGGAGGCGATGGGATGAGGAAACTGACGAAGGGACTAATTTCTTTAATAGAGATTTATGAAAGACATTAGGGATGCAAAGGTATGGAGGAAAACTTTAATCTGAATGCTACCAAATTGACCACCTAGGGAATCTCATATGGACCAATAATCTTTGGACCCAACTTTGCCGACAGCACATTAAGTTTACTGTTCCTAGATGACAAAAAACAATTTATCCTTAATCTTAAAAAGAGGACCCCATCGCACAACTATCGGCCTTCCATTTTTGGCAAATCTGAGTGGTCCCAATATTCTTTTGAACCTCCCTCCAGATATCACCAGTCTATGCACTGTGACCTGCACCCCAGGACATTCAGAACTAATCCTAGAAAATTTACCATAATGGAGAGAAAAACCATAATTACAGAAAAACGGTTCCAATAGACTGATTTACTCAACTGTTAAAGGCAAACTCAACAAGAGGTAAAAAAAGAAGACCAATCCTCCTGTCGAGCTGCCACAATGCACCGTAAAATTTTAAGATGGGTTTGTCCTCTCAGTCTGTTTATTTCAAGGTGGTAAGCAGATAAAAATGACAAGTCAAACCTGAGTTTACCACAAAAAACTCTCCAGAATTTAGAGACAAATTGTACGCCTCTATCAGACTCAATGTTCAGAGGGATCACATGTAACCTTACAATATGAGAAATAAACAACCTGGAGAGTGTCTCTGCATTAGGTAATCCTGATTAACCCCTTAACCCCCAAGGGTGGTTTGCACGTTAATGACCAGAGCAAACAAGACATATAGGCCAAACAAACAGTGCATAAGTCCATATGTAGAAAAAAATGAATGATTTTATTGATGACAAAAATAGAAGGTAGTAGGAACAGACAATAGGGGTTAAAAAGTAGTACACAATTACAGAAAGCCCGGGCGGAAAGAAACACACATAGTAACTTGTGCACTGCAGATAGTATAAAGCTGTCACAAATCAGGGCAAATGTGCAACAGTGGTAAAAGGACATATGAGAATCACTCAATTATATACTGGAGACACATAACAATCACATAGAGACCCATTATGTCCACATAACAATGCATTGCAGCCCAAGATGAAACATATATAACAGCAGGCAGATAGAGATAATGATTATTACATACCAGATGGGGGGCCCCTGAGAAAGGAATAACCGAAACGCGCGTCGGGGAGGGCGGGTGACACACTACCATCTGGTATGTAATAATCATTATCTCTATCTGCCTGCTGTTATATATGTTTCATCTTGGGCTGCAATGCATTGTTATGTGGACATAATGGGTCTCTATGTGATTGTTATGTGTCTCCAGTATATAATTGAGTGATTCTCATATGTCCTTTTTCCACTGTTGCACATTTGCCCTGATTTGTGACAGATTTATACTATCTGCAGTGCACAAGTTACTATGTGTGTTTCTTTCCGCCCGGGCTTTCTGTAATTGTGTACTACTTTTTAACCCCTATTGTCTGTTCCTACTACCTTCTATTTTTGTCATCAATAAAATCATTCATTTTTTTCTATATATGGACTTATGCACTGTTTTTTTGGCCTATATGTCTTGTTTGCTCTGTGAGTTCAGTGTGTCCTATTACATCCATTTTATAGACCAGTAATACACTATAACCTCTACTTAAATATGATTAATTTACTGCCTGGTCATATGTGTATATCTTTTTGGTACGTTAATGACCGGGCCAATTTTTACAATTCTGACCACTGTCTCTTTATGAGGCTATAACTCTGGAACGCTTCAACGGATATTAACGATTCAGAGAATGTTTTCTAGTGATATATTGTACTTCATGATAGTGGTAAAATTTCTTAGATAT
>VIAB01036812.1:13640-25908 GCA_009801035.1 Oophaga pumilio
TGGAGAGGCGTCAATAAGACACCGATCCATTATTATTCATAAAGGTTTTAAATGTTTAAAAAATGCACAGCCAGAATAAAGTCTTGTAATGAAATAAAACACCACACAGTTTTCATTATTTTTTATTGTGCTCTCATCCTGCGACGTCATCGATCTCCTGTAAAAAAACAAAAATAACAAACCAACACAAATACTCCCTGTCCGACGTAGTCCAAGATAACGAGGGTCCCACGACGAGTCCAGCTCTGCTACATCTGGATGCCATTTTCAGCCTGACATCCAGACACAGCAGAGCTGCTTACCGGAGGAGATTCCCGGCAGTGACGTCATCCGTACTTCTTTACGGCTAGCTGTCGCGAGAGTACAACTGGCCGAGATTACCCAGTACCCGGCAGTCACGTGCAGTTATTGCGAGAAGCTGCACGTGACCGCCAGGGAGAGGGTAATGGCGGCCATCCATGACGTGACCACCGGGGATTTTCTGCCAGGTAAGTGCTGAGTCCTGACTCCTGACAGACCCGACCGACACTGACAGTAACATTTTCGGGAAGTTCCTGTGTCACGTACTTTCTTCTGTGACACAGGAACTCCCCATATACTTCAAATGAAAATTCAGATTCCGGTATCCGATATGCAAAAAATATCGGAACTCCGAATCGGAATTCCGATACAGCAAATAACGGCCGATACCCGATATTTGCGGTATCAGAATGCTCAACACTAGTAAAATGTCTTGTATGCCTGACTGCAGCACCTAAGTGAATTTTCAGAGGAAGTAGGCTTCTAATATTTGCTACTTAGTGTGCTTATGGTCTACCAGAATTTTCAAACTGCAGAAGCCTATTAGGCCGTGTCAGGGATTGGAGTTAATGAATTTTAAGACTTTTTTATTTTTAAAAAATAAAAACATAATAACTATTTAGCCTCACAAAATAGAAATAAAAGGTAATCAAAAATTTGTATGTTCCTCAATCATACAATAAAAACTAATCTAAATTTTAATTTAAAGGGTTTTGGGCGTGAATATACACAAAAATGAGTATTTATATAGAAATTTTATTGAACAAAACTAAGGAAAAGACCTGAACATACATAATTTTTAATTTGTTCCTTATTTATTGCTTCACTCTTCCAAATTAGTAAGCGATTCAAAACACTACAAAGCAGTATTATGTTGTCTAAATCAGAGGTTGGGAACCAAAGGCCCACGGGCCATAAATGGTGTCCTTTTCCCCAGCCCAAGTGCAGATTCTTGAGGACTGCAGTGTTTGGGCCGGAGATGGCAGTGCAAAACTCAGGCCATCAGCACACGCACGCAGCATTCACTACTGAACGCCGTGGCGGGTTCCAATGAGTGCTAGCATCAGGACATACTATGAAAGCGCAGTCAGTGCTCTCTGTGCTCCAGTATCACTGACGATGATGATCACAGCGGCAGCCCCAGTTCCTCCTGTGATATATGTGACTCAGCAAGTCCTGTGATACATATACCCCAACCCATTCTATGATGTATATGTAAAGGAAGGACGGGACTGTAGTCGTCACTGTAACATCGATGTCCAATCCTTCCCCTACAGAAAACAGTATTCTTCTCTTCAGCATACCTGCATCTCCACATCCAGACTCCCCTGAGCACTTCCCAGGCGATGACGGTCCCTCTTTCAGGAGACCCCCAGTAATGGAGACACAGTCCAGGATAACTTAAACATTTTCTTTACTTAACTCTTCATACGTTACATCCACAGTTGGCACATCATGGAATTCACTTGTTTCCTTATCTTTCCCTGCTTTGCTTGTCACTTCTGTGCAGTACACGCCCGGACCGGACCGTCCTAGACTGCTCCCCACTACCTTCCTGGCTTGAGCTCGCCATCATGACATTTCCTTCTGCCTGTTTCACTCCAGACTCGAAATCATCAGTCACCAGGTTTGGCTGCCTCTGGTAAAGCATCCGGCAAATCTATACCAATCTCGTCGAAGCTCTAACTTCCTTTCTCTCCTCAGTCCAACCGACTCCTGCCCTAAAAGCATCTGCCCAGGCTTTGAGTCGCCACATTTTCCTTCTCTGTACTGGCCCACTAATATGATGCACAGTGGCTGTGGATAACGTTGGCTGCAGCTCTTTAATGTTATGTGGCTGCAGAGCTGTCCGGGCCTATAGCCCATGTGAACACTTGGGCACTCTAGCCCTGTCTGACTTTTACTTCCTAGAAACCTCTCTCTTACTACCCGTCAGTCCCTCCTACACTTAACCCTCTATAGAACATCCTATCAACTATACCTAGCAGTGCATACTAGTATGCCCCCATTTAGTGGCCCATAAAGGAACTACATCTACCCTTATCTATAGGAACTATATACTAAAGTGCCCTCCTCTAATGTCCCCAAAAGCATGCACTAACTTTCCCTGGCTGTACAGATATGCAATATTATAATACAAAAATACAAGACAATATGTACAGTTTTCTATATAATGGTGACACATTCAAGTGGCAATACCATAAGCAGTGAGCAGTAATACATAGTTATACATGTAGCAGTATCACAGGCAGTTATCATAAATTGCGCTCCAGACTGACGCAAACCTGAAAAAGCAGCTGCGTGTGGCGGCATCACCTATACCACCTAACATCACACATCTCATCACAGAGAAGGAGCTCTAGCCATTACATTAAGGGTGGGTTTATTAAATTTTTGACCAAATATGCTCATATAGCAGGATAAATTTAAATTTGATAATTTAGTATGGCCCCTGAGCTTACAAATATCAAAATGGCTCCTAGCAGAAAAAAAGTTCCCCACCCTTGCTCTAAATGAACTCCTTAAAATAACGCAAACTGTAAAAGGTCACTCACATCCAGCTAATTAAATGGAAAAATAACACAGTTGTGATTTCCAAGATGTGGAGATAAAAAAACAGATAATAATAATAATATAACTGAGCCTTGAAAGTTTACCCACTAATTAAAGATGTCAGCTATCCCTAGGAGATGTGATAAATTTATGATCATTTGGGGTCCAACCGTTGGGACCCTTACGGATCACAATGGTCCCATAGTCCCCTGTGTGAATAAAGCAGTAGTGTGCATGAGGGACCACTGCTCCATACCTTCTCCATACCATGCTTCTATGGAACTGATGGAGATAGTGAATAGATTGTGAATGATGTGGTAGTTTGCATGTGTGATTGCAATTGTGTTCACTTCCATGAAAATGACATAGATGGATGAATATAGCATTTAATTTTTTCTGCTGGTCTTACGGACAGTGGAAGGAATGGTGATCATGCATGACACTATTGGTCCAAAATCACAGGGGACTTAGGGACCCTAATTCTCATGATCAGTGGGATCTCAGCTGTCAACCCTCATCAGCCTAGACATCTTATGCTTTTGACATCTGTCTTATTATAGTTGTGATATTTGTAGTTGTAATAGTTGTATAGCTGTGATAGTTGTATTAACTTGTGTTCAGGAGCACTCCTCTACCTTCCCTTCTGGCTTCCTACTCACTTGGGTGAGGTGTGCTCCTGATCGATTAACAGTTTGGATCTTCAAAATGGTTGTGCTGGTAGTCTGAATTGTGCTCTCTCCAATACTGCAAGCATGCAAACAAAGGTAACTTTGCATCTGCAGCATCACAGAAGTGCAACTGCAAAAAAACTGGCTACTCAATGTTACAGTGCAGGTCATAGCATCACAATATCTTCTTTATCTTACGCTCGCTTGTGCAGAGCCGTCCCATAAAGTCTACCTCTTATATGGATACCTCTATAGCCAGTCTGTTTGAGAATGCCAAAAAGAAATATTAATGTAAACAATTTTGCTACATTACATACAATGAGCTTATATATGTAGAGGTAAATATGCAAAATTATTTCCAAAAAATGCATAGTTTAATCCAGATACTGGCAATGTTTGCAGATGACATCAGATTGTTGGGAATTTAATCTTTTTAGCATTGATACAGTGAACCATACTGAGCTGTTGATATATCAAGGTCACTGTATATCAACCATATTTTTAGGATTTTGCACATTTAGTTTGCCTGAAGATTCATCATGTTAAGCCAATATTTGCATTTTATTAGGCAATTCGACCTGCACATATGTATTATTTTATTGTTAATATTTATACAAAAATATCTTCCATTATAAAATAAGTGCATAAAAGTTATTTGCAGCATGCAGTTGTTCATTTTACTAGTTAAGATTCCAACTTCCTTTAAAATTCATCAAATTAGGTTGAAAATGTTATATTTTAAGGGCAGTAAGTGGGAAATATAAGAACGAAAAAACATTCACTTGTAATGATTATTTTCCTTGTACATGTGTTATTTATTTTCACTCATGGCATACAAATATCCAAATTTCAGACAGATGCCAAATAATTTTACAAACATACAATAACTCTTTATATCTTTATCCATTCCAAGTCCTGGAAATTTTTCATTTATGAGCTTTCATTTGTTTCCTCTTCTTCAAGCAAGAGCCATAACTTGTTTTGACATTACCATACAAAGGCTTGTTTTTTGTAGGACGAGTTTTTGAATGACATCATTCATTTTACCATGTAATGTACTGGAAAACAGGGAAAAATTCCAAGTACGGTGATATGATAAAAAACGCAATTACGTTATTGTTTTGGGGGTTCTTTTTAAAGGCGCTAATTGTGTGATAAAATTGACCTGATAATATGATTCTTCAGGGCAGTACAATTACTTTGATATCAAATTGAAAATGTATATAACCTTCCTTCTCACCCCCCCAATGGGGGTGGTCTTTGTTCGTCCATCTGTACAGCATATGGGCTAAGTCCTCCTAAGTCCAGGTGGGAGACCCCAGAGAAAGTGGTGATGAATGAAAGGGTTAAAATCCTGTGGGACTTCAAGATCCAGAGGGATAAGCTGATGTTGGGTAAACAACCAGACATTGTGCTAGTAGACAAGGGCCAGAAGGCAGCAATGATAATAGATGTGGCAGTGCCAAGTGACAGCAACATCAAAAAGAAGGAATATGAGAAGCTGGAGAAATATCAGGGTCTCAAAGGAGAACTGGAGAAGATGTGGAAGGTGAAGGCAACAGTGATTCCAGTGGTGGCAGGAGCACTTGGAGCAGTGACCTCTAAGGCATCTTTCACACATCCGTTTTTTGCCGTTAGGAGAGATCCGGAGCTTTTTGGAAAAAATGGATCCGGTTTTTTAAACCGCCGAATGCTTTTTTTGTCATTGACTATCATTAGCGCCGGATGTCATTGCGTTGCGTCCGTTTTTTGCCGGATCCGGCGGAAATGTACATTCCGGCGGCCGGACAAAACGGTCACTGCAACGTTTTTTTTTCTGCCGCACCCGCCGGAAAGCGCCTGAAGCGGCGCATCCAGCGGGCGCAAACAATACAAGTCTATGTTGCCGGATCAGTGTTTTGTGCAATCCGGAAAAAGACTGATCCGGCTTCTGGAAACCAAGGTCTCTCTCTCTTTCTCGCTCTCTCTCCTCGGTCCGGACATGCGTAACAAGCATTTCCAGGTTGAAAAGTTCAGGACGGATCCGCCAAAAAACCTGATCCGTTTTCATCAGTTTTTTCAAAATCTGCGCTGGATCTGTCCTTTCCCTTTTTGGACGGATTGTGCTTGACGGCACAAAACGGATATGTGAAAGAGGCCTTAGTTGGAAAAATGGCTACAACAGATCCCAGGAGCAACATCTGAACTCTCTGTCCAGAAAAGCGCAATGCTCGGAGCAACTAAGATCCTTCGTAGAACTCTCAAACTCTCAGGCATCTGGTAGAGAACCCAAGAATGAGGAAGGACGAAAAAAAAATATATATATATATATATTTCTCTCTGCTCCACACAGTAAAAATCTGTTTACAACCCACTTCACACTGCTATCTCTAACACTGAGAGAAGGGAGTTGGAGAGCCATCAGAATAAGGAGCAGAATGTCCAGTGGATTTGTAAAATTTTTGCAGATGAGTCAGCTGGATAACAATACTTATAGACACTGAAACAGCAAAATTGTAAGATATTTATGATAAATGCTAAAGTTGCATAACTTTGCATTTAGGATGAAGATAAACATTAAAAAAGCACACAGTAGATTCAGAAGAGAGAGAGTCAAGCGAAAAAGGATATGTGCCATGGGTCAAGATGAAAAGACGTGGCTCAGAGGCTGGGCATTGGGATGTGGGACTGCACACGGGTCTGGATGATGACACTGAACGTCAAGCACTATGGCTCTTGAGGACTTGCTCAGAGAATAACAGGTTGAATCTACAGGTATGTTTCCTCAGTCCATAATGCCCAGATCTCCGACATTTCCTGCCCTTTCTGCATGTCCACAAATTGAGATATTCTGCAACAATTGATGAACAACCCCACTATAGCATTTACTCAGTCTCTGGAAAAGATTCTGTATAATGCGTTTGAGGCTGGTCTTATCTCAAAGAAGATTTTTGATGGACTTATGACTAGAAACCCAAGGGTCCCAACTTTTTACTTGCTGCCTAAGGTCCACAAAGACCCTGTCAATCCTCCAGGCCGTCCCATTGTCTCTGGCATAGGGGGGCTATGTGACATGACATGCAAATTTATTGATCATTATCTGAAATCAATTGTAGAGATGCTGCCCTCCTATGTCAGAGACACCACTGATTTATTGAATGAGATCAATGGGGTTACCCTGGAGGATGACATGGTCCTTGTGGCCATTGATATAGAATCTCTATACACGTCTATTGGCCATGACGATGGATTGGCGGCAATACGGTTCTATTTGGAAATGACTAGTCGGGATGGTCACTGGTGTGAATTTCTTTTGGAACATTTGGAATTTGTCCTACATCATAACTATTTTGTTTTTAAGGACCGGTTCTTTTTTCAGAAGCGAAGCACTGCCATGGGTGCGGCATGCGCCCCATCCTACACAAACCTGTTTCTTGGCTTTTGGGAGAGGCAGATTTTCCAGGGGGACAGGGCTTGTGCCGCTGACCATGTGCAGTGCTGGCACCGCTATATTGACAGCGTCTTTGTAATCTGGCAGGAGTCCACAGCTGAACTTGAGGAGTTTATGCTGTATTTGAATTCTAACACATTAAACCTTAGGTTTACGCACAAATGCCATAAATCCAGCATTGAGTTCTTGGATGTCCTATTATGTGTTGACCCAGACGGATTAATTCAGACTGATTTGTTCCGTAAAGAAACAGCGGTAAACTCTCTATTACACGCGTCTTCTGCACATGTACCTCCAGTTATAAATACCATCCCGATGGGCCAATTTCTTTGAACTCGACCCATTTATTCTGCGGACACAATGTTTGAGCTGCAGGCAAGAGATTTGGAATAACGTTTCAGATCTAGAGGATATAGTAATAGATGTATCAAGCAGGGATATCGGAGGGCAAAATGGACGCCACGTAATAACTTGTTGATCAATTCTACCACTTCTCGGCAGGAAAAGAACGATGATAACATTTGCTTTGTATCTACATCCAACTGCCAATGGGATCGAATTCGAGACATCCTAGTAAAATGTTGGCCTATTTTGCATACTGATGCCACTTTGATGGCATGTTTACAACAACATCCTAGGATAATCCTTAGACGTAGTATGAATCTGAAAGATCATCTGGTTAAAAGTCGCTACGTACCAAAATCAACCATATCCTTTACTGGCGCAATTCACACACAAGGGTGTTTCCCTTGTGGTAGGAGTGTAGCATGCCCCAATATCTGTAAAACCACGTCTTTCACATCATCTGATGGGAAAATAATTTTTCATATAAGGGACTTTATTACTTGCCATACATCTAATGTGGTATATTATGCTACTTGCCCGTGTGATAAAATCTATGTCGGGCTGACATCTCGGGAGTTGAAAGTTTGCGTACGCGAACACATAAGAGATATTATTGCGGCCAAAGATACCCAGGATGTCTCTGCTTTAAAAACTCTCCCGAAGCACTTTAAGTTATTCCATAATGCCAACCCAAAGGGTTTGATGGTCTGTGGAATTGATAGAATTGATTGTGGTGTTCGGGGTGTAATGTTAGGAAAATCCTAGCACAATATAAGTGTAGATGGATAGTGACATTGAATACCCTGGTACCCGCTGGTTTAAATGAAACAAACAGCTTTGTGTCCTTTTTATAACTAGTGGGTTCAAGTAGTGGTACCCATCTCATGTTGTCCTAATCCTAAATCCTGTTGTCCTCCCCTCCTTTTTTATGTACCCTTGGGTTTCATTTTATTGTTTTGCGTGCAACATTATTTGTCTTGGTGTTTTTGTGTTGTGATTTTAATTGTCTGTTGTGTTTGTCTTTTTAGTTATTGCACATTTATACCTTTTCAAATATTCATATTTTCATATGAACTGTTTCCTTGATGCTTGCACTATTGCCTTTCAAACCAGTGCCCTTTGCCTGCTGCGGATGGTATATTGCACCAATTAATATGAAGTACCTGGACCTCAGCATATCGGATATAGTCAGATGGACTTTCGATGCCCTGAAAACCTAGAGACGTTGATGGGCTGAAACCCCTTCCTCCCCCCCTTTTTTCAATAAGGGAAACTTTTAGGAGTGGGTGGTATATGGGGTATATATGAGGGGTGGTGGAAAAGGATAAAATGTACTGATGATATATTTGTAAGTAAAATGTGATATTTTAGTGTGTTTATGGCTATTTTTTATTAACATCTTTGTTTTGTCATATTCACCTCCTTGTGCCTGTGCTCCCCTCCACCATATGTATACCAGCCCTTTTCTCTTTGTATATCGTGGCATGTATTAATTATAATCATGTTTATTTAAAGTCATAAACTATTTTGATGCTGTGGGTATATTGCATTGTGCACTTATGTTTTGATCATGTGATTTGTTTGTTTTCATATGTGCAACACGTACCGAATATTTTTATGGTATAGCTCTGGCTGATTGACACCTCCAGTATGGCTTCCCGCAGCATGTCTTCACAAAAATGGCGCTGGTCATGTGCGCGTGTGCAAGGTGTCCGATATCGGCATGCAGTGTTCCAGCCATCTGATATGGAACACACGCAGCTTTATGACGTCTTACCGGTGTTTTCACCACACATGCGTGCGGCTCCATGATGGCGACGGGTCACTGTACGACTGCCGCCTGGCCTCATTGGGCATGCGCCGCAATGATTATTGGCACCTGGGACGCTGCACTTACATATGGGTGGGTGATGTTAGACAGACACTTCCCCTTGATAAAGCCGTGGCGAAATGCGCGTCGGGGTAGAGCGAGGCGTCCCCTCTTATGCATATGATACATGGGTAAGTGGCATTAGCACTTTGGATATTATGGGTATTATCCCTACGTGATCATTGCTGTTTTTTGAGAAGAATTTGGCTGCAGATTTGATATTGTGATTCTCTTATTTAGCACCCTGGTGTCTTGTGAACTGATTTAGCTTGGGCATGATGCAATATATTACACTAGGGGCTGCTTTGTAGTCATACTAGCAGTGAATGCGGTGCCTCCTTGTCCTGCCTATTATTTATATGGGTTGCCTCTCTCTTTTCTTTCTGGAACGCTTCTCCTAATCACCTCACGTATACATATTTATAAATGTCTGATAACTTTTAATATGGTATAATAAAGATTTGCTTTTTATCTACTATACACCTTTTTCTTTGTGGTTTATGGCTACTCCATGTTTCTTTTGTTTTACAATGGGATGTGGGACAGTTGAGCAATGAGGTGAGTCTTAATATTTATTGTTTACTTTCCGACAGCTCTACAGTTAAGCAAAGTGGTGACCACAGCTGACTGTCAATTTTGTGGTTTCTTGTGAAGGGAACTGCATAAAATCTTTAATCTGAAGAATGCAATTTTTTGCAAAATTTAAGGGGAATTAGGTTCTACATGAATAAATTCACAAAAATCACAAACCTATGTAAGATTTTAGATATAGTGATAGCTAAGGATATTACATAAATAATATAGTTGAAGCAAAGACCCTATAGTTACATTATATATTTTATTATTTCAGCTTTATTTATAATTTTTCACTAGTTAGATGTTATACACTAGGTTATGCAGAATTTCTACTAATACAGTATTCTTATACATTGATACCAATTATCATGTAGTATCAGCGTATGTGAATGGGTTAATCTGCACTTGTAAATATATCTGTTTAATAATGCAGTAGTTCTAGCTGTGCTGTGCACTCTTGAGGCCTGGGTACAAGAGGACGGCTGAATATGACCTAAATAAAGCTTCTCGTCTTGTATAGGACACGTGACAGAACAGGTATCACCTGTAACATGTCTGTGGATGTTACATGAGAAAAGAATATAATTATGTGGAATCCAACTTGGTTTAAAATATGCAATCAAGAGAGGATATTTTTTAAGTTTCCAAATGCAGAAATTTCTTAAACTGTCAGCTTATTCAACATTTCAACAGCAAAGAAGCAGCACTGCCTCCAGAGGGACATCAATTTTTACTTGTAGCAATCCATATTTGTTTCCTGAGGAATATTCATGAAAAAAAATGTAAACATAGTAGAATCAGTTTGGTGTGTATATTGAAAGAAATTATGTATTATTTAGAATTGCTGATTATTATAGAGCCTGTTTGTTATTAAAGCTCAGTTCACATGTCTAATAGTTTATTGCGTTTTTGGATCATAAAAAGTGGACATGAAATGTTTCAGTGAAAGATAAATTAATTTGACCATGACAAGACCCGACTGTTACGAGTGATACGCTGCTTTTCTCCTGTGCACCAATATCAGTAGGGACTTGATGAATGAACATGCTGGGCTTGCTTGTCAATCACAGTAAAGCCGGCACCATCTTTGGTGTGGCATTACTGTGATTGGCTGGCCTTACAGCGTCATGGGGGATATTTAATCCCTGCCAGCGCCATCAGGCGCACATTGCAGCCGAACACAGCATAGTGAGAGCGTAGTGTGAGAGTAGGGAGAGTGAAAGCAGCGGATATGGAAAGTTTGTGATTCCAAAAAGCTCTTTTAAGAGTTACTGAGAGTGAAGATTACTCGCACAAATAGTTCGCTATTCGGGCTATTCGTTACTCGACGAGTAATTTTCCCTGGTATATTCAACTGACCTGACCAGCATGTTTGGCGCTTTACTTGCAGCCAATGAACATGCTGGGCTTGCTTGTCAATCACAGTAATGCCGGCGCCATCATAGGTGTGGCATTACTGTGATTGGTTGGCCTTACAGCGTCATAGGGGATATTTAATCCCTGCTGGCGCCATCATGCGCACATTGCAGCAGAAAACAGCGTAGTGAGAGAGTAGTGTGAGAGTAGGGAGAGTGAAAGCAGCGGATATGGAAAGTTTGTGATTCCAAAAAGCTCTTTTAAGAGCTACTGAGAGTGAAGATTAGTTCTTTGTTAGGTGGAGACAGCATAGGGATAGATTTAATAGGAGAGTGAAAGGCAAGCACCTGGGTGCTATCATCATTGCAAGTATATGCTGGAGATCTCTGCTAGTTTGCATTGTGTTGTATAGTTTAGGAACAGACTGTGGGATTAGGGAGAGATAGGCAGGGTTTCATCCACTACCATAATATACAAAGAAGCTCTTTTTTAGAGCCAAATAATATTAGTTAGTAACAGCATATACTAAACCAATTTTTTGGGAGCTACATAATATTCCTGCGTACCAGCATATAATTTTTTTTTACAGCTAAATAATATTTGTCAGTGCAAGTATATAGTAACATATTTTATAAAAGCTAATTGCTAAATAATTTTATTCGCCTTTTACTGAAATAGCTAATATTTTTCTAAAAGTTGTGCGACTGGCACAAAAGCTGCTGAGCTACGGAAACTTCACTATTTAACAGTAATTTCCCTGAGTCTGCTGTTGGTGAGTCTCATAAAGGCGATATAAAAAAATTAAAAAAATTTATATTGGTTAAATAGCATATCTTTATCTAGCAGTTGTGCGACTGGTGCAAACTCTACAGAGATATGCAAATGTCACAATTTACCAGTGAGAATAATTTTCCTAACTCTGCTGTTGCCATGTGTCAAAAAGGTGATATTAAAAATACTAATTTTCTATTGGTTAAATAAATAGCATATATTTATCTAGCAGTTGTGCGACTGGCGCAAACCCTGCAGGGATGCACAAATGTCACAATTTACCAGTGACAATAATTTTCATTACTCTACTGCTGCCACGTGTCAAAAAGGCGATATAAAAAATACAAATTTTCTATTGATTAACCCCTTCATGACCCAGCCTATTTTGACCTAAATGAC
>VIAB01036825.1:13616-24663 GCA_009801035.1 Oophaga pumilio
AAGCATAGTATCTAAGCCTGATGAAGAGACTTGAGTAGTTTTGAAAGCATAGCATCTATGCCTGATGAAGAGACTTGAGTAGTTTTGAAAGCATAGTATCTATGCCTGATGAAGAGACTTGAGTAGTCTTGAAAGCATAGTATCTATGCCGGACAAAGAGACCTGAGTAGTTTCGAAAGCATAGTATCTGTGCCTGATGAATAGACTTGAGTAGTCTCAAAAGCATGGTACCTATGCTTCATGAAGAGACCTGAGTAGTCTCCAAAGCATAGTATCCATACTGGACAAAGAAACCTGCGTAGTCTCGAAAGCATACTATCTATGACTGATGAAGAGATCTGAGTAGTCTCAAAATCTTGCTAGTTATTACCATCTTTTCAGTTAGCCATTAAAAGGTATATACTGCAATAAGATTGATCTTCCAAAAAAATCCTGTTTTATTCACAAAAATGTCTATGTAAACAGCAGAAATAGTAATATATAATGTTTTGCTATCAGCAAGCTATTACATATGTGTTTGGAGAAGACTGTTTCAAAAAGTAAGAGAATAGGAAGGGGATGCAACATGTTAAAAAGAGCAAAACAAGGCACAAACAGAAATATGCAATGTCTGCATTTGTGTTAGTCCTCCCAGGCAACTGGTTTAATTTTGCATTTGTTTGCACAAAAATTGAAGCCCACACAGATAATGGGAAAATTCGAAAGATGCCAAAATAGTGGTCAAACTCTGAGTATGGGTCATAATTTTAAAACTGCAAAAATGCCTGGCACTGGTTTGTTTTGCTGGACTGTACATCATTCAGTGCTGCATAAATCAGACCACCAATGTCTATTTTTTGGATCTGCCGATGATCTCAACAATACATTAACCATCATTGATATATCTTATTTTACCCAAACATAAATATAATGTCTGTGAAATGGGACATTGGGAAGGAAAGCAAGATTTTAGGTGCATTAACCTGTACTCTCAAATAATATATATTTATTGTGGATGACAAGTTAAACTAGATCGCTATATATCTGAAGCGTGGTAATAAATCAGCTGGTTATAAAGACTAAAATCTAATGGAAACAATTTAGTCTGTTACCAATGATGAGGGATAAGATTCATAGGTTAATTCTGGCTGCATTTCCTGTTTTGATCTTAATGCCTTGCATAGAGTTAAAAAGTCCCATAAATTAATACTAAACATGAAAGCATTTGTTTAGATTTTTAGCGTATATTTATGACTATACATCTTTACATTAACTTTGCAGTTTTGAAAACCATATTACAGACTACATATAAAATAGTGAAGAGAATTATGCATGTTTTGCAAAACTTATCCTCAAATGTAAAACTTGTCTCAACTGTTCTTATAATCCACATTAAACTCCAGAGCTCTATTCACAATTCTGCCACCTTTAGTTTGGTTATCTTATAGCATTCCTTGCCTACGTAAGACACTCCAACTTAAATGCATGTTAATACCTAGGTCTGTGTGGCTTTCACCACTGAGACCCCCACTGATTAGCAGGGGTACCTATGTCCTCATTCTCCTATTACTGGAAGACATTAGCGCTCTATATATTGTCGATGGGAATGGCGATGATAACCAATGCACTTGGGCATTGTCAACAGTGCCATAGACTTAATATGGAGTGGCATGCATGACCAGCTATTCCACTCTACTTCTTTTGGCCAGGAGAATATGAGAGTAAGTGGGTAGATGATAGTCTGTTGATTGGAATACCCTTTTAATGATTTTTAGCCTTTGCCCATTTATCCTTACGATTGCTTGAAGTTACAGATAGGGTATGTTCACACTGGGCGTTTTTGCTGCATTTTTTTCTGAAGCAAAATGTGATTTCTTAGCAGGAAAGAAGCTGCGGAAATACACAGGTTTAGGTGCATTTTTGGTGCATTTTTCGTTGCGGTTTTGGTGCATTTTTTGGTGCGTTTTTTGGGCTAACTCTTGTCTCTTTGTGCATGTGTGACACCCCTGAGTGTCCAGTCACCAGAGAGGTGCTGCACCTTAGCCAAAGGTGTGGCACTCCGCTCTCAGGTAAGTAGGGGACACTACCCAGAACCCACACACTTGCACACAACATCAGACCTCTCAAGGCCAGGGAGGGACTGGATAGAGGGTGTGGGTGGAGTCAGTAGAGAGGAGGCAGAGCTTAAGAAGTGACAGTTAGGCCGGGATAACACATGCGAGAAACACGGCCGAGTCTCGCATGTGAATTCCCAGCACTGGCGCCGGCACTCGGGAGTGTAGTGTACGGCTGCATGTATTTCTATGCAGCCGCTTGCTCCGCTCCCGAGTTCCGGCGCCAGTGCTGGGAATTCACATGCGAGACTCGGCCGTGTTTCTCGCATGTGTGATCACGGCCTTAGAAGGAGCAATCAGTTGGTACTGGGGACTTGAGCAGTGAGGAGCTCATCCCTAGACCTGAGGAAAAAGTGTGAGAGAAACAGCAAGATAGAAAGAGGAAAGCTTCAGTGAGAGAGAGGAAGAAGGGGGTCCTAGGGACACGGATAGTGAGGAATCCATCCATGGAGCCCGTATCCACCGGCGTGGTCAACGGAGGGACCGGGTCGCAGTATGGGAACTGGCCCCCATGACTAGTGGAGGACTAGAAGGCTCAGCTAGCAAACCGGAGGCTGTGGTATGTGCCTCAGCCAAATCCACACACATTTGCTGAAAAGGTAGCCGGATAGGATCAAGGGGACCTGGAGTACGCCACCCAACAGGATCTGAGGCTACTGGCTTGGGACACTGTGTGCGCGGCACGGGGCAGAAGAAGAGGTAGCCAGTGCAGGGAGATGGCCAGAGAAAGAACATCAGAAGGGAGTTCTGACAAAGTGTTCCCCAAATTATTTGAGAGCTGGCTGAACCACCTACCCAGAGGACACAGCACCCCAGCTGGTGATTGTTCAACAACAGTGAGTAAACTGAAAGAGACTGCACCCTGCTGTGTCCTCTGAATTATTTACTGCGTCATCAGCCCTGCACCACGACCGTTACCATCATTTACTTCAAACTGTAATACATCACTGGGGCCCCACTCTTCCCGTGGGTAGCATTAACAGCTTTGCTGCATCACCAAGTGCCCAGAGGATTTGAATCGCAGCGTCGGCCATCTTATTGCCAAACACCACGGGTGCCATCATGAACTAATTCCCTTATTTTCCTCCTTTTTACTTTTATTTTTCCCTTTTCATCACCCTTATTTTCAATAACCTTTTTATTGGTTGCCCAAGGCCACAGACCGGGTCTCTGCTGCCGTGACACGTCCCCTTTAAGAACTGTGCTGACCCGGTACCGAGTACCTCAAGGCCCTGGTTAGCAAGGTTTACTCTCTTCTATAGACTGTAAGCTCTTACGGTCAGCAGGGTCTTCTCTCTCCAATAGAGTGTAAGCTCTTATAGTCAGCAGGTTTCTCTCTCTTGTAGAGTGTAACCTC
This sequence comes from Oophaga pumilio, assembly GCA_009801035.1. Lineage (NCBI taxonomy): Eukaryota > Metazoa > Chordata > Amphibia > Anura > Dendrobatidae > Oophaga > Oophaga pumilio. The sequence goes on from VIAB01036825.1 coordinate 17,067, forward strand.
TTATGTTCAGCAGGGTCTTCTCTCTCCTGTAGAGTGTAAGCTCTTATGGTCAGCAGGGTCTTCTCTCTCTTGTAGATTGTAAGCTCTTATGTTCAGCAGGGTCTTCTCTCTCCTGTAGAGTGTAAGCTCTTATGGTCAGCAGGGTCTTCTCTCTCCTGTAGAGTGTAAGCTCTTATGGTCAGCAGGTTCTTCTCTCTCCTGTAGAGTGTAAGCTCTTATGGTCAGCAGGGTCCATCACTCTCTCTCTTTCTTTCTCTCTCCTGTAAAGTGTAAGCTCTTATGGTCAGCGGAGTTCTCTGTATCTCTCTCTCTCCTCCTTACATGTATTTTGTGAAAATTTCTAACATTTCCAGTGTTGAGATTCACGCCAACTTATTCTCCTTGAATCAAAGTTTTGGGAAATATTCTGCGAAAGTTGACAAATTCAAATTTCAAAAGATCTTCTCATCTCTATTTGTAATTGTTCAAATCCAAAAACGAGACCTTTCAGATGAAAGTTGAAAAAAACAGGTAAATTAAATTATTTGCTAAATGGTCCAATAGGTGAGATACTCTTTTTTATTACGGGTGCAGTCAGACGGCCGTATAAAACGGACTACAATCGCATCGCAATGCTTGGACTGGCCGGAGGCTGTCCTGACCCGAGCATGATAGCATATATTTCTATGCTCGAGTCACGAGAGCCCCAAGCCAGTTCATGCACTGCGATAACTTGTGATAATGGATATTCTGTATTATAGCAAGATGTTGAGTTAAACAAAGATTTTATTAAGAATCCCACTATAGCTTAAGGTACTGCCACACTAAACAATCCCGCTAGCGATCACGATAACGACGCATACTAATGCGATCGCTAGCGGGATTGTTTCTATATCGCTAGTAGCAGCCTAATTTAGCGATGTCGTTAAGGACGCTATCGCGGTTAGCGATCTCCTTAACGACTTTAGCGGTACAAAAGTACCGCTAAATCGCTAACAAAAGGTGCTACACTCAGTGATATATACTTACCAGCGGGGCGCCGACGATAAAAATAGGGTCCGGAACGATGAGAACGACGAGCGAGATCACAGCAGGATCTCAGCAGGGGCCACGTCGCTGGTAGATGCCGCACACAACAACATCGCTAACGGGATCGCTAAATAGTGACGTTTTTTAGCGATCCCGTTAGCGATGTTGTTTAGTGTGGCATACCCTTAAGCCTCAGGAATCTCAGTATCTGCACTTTCACTTTTTTCAGTGCAAACTTGAAGACCTTCATTTGAAGCCATTTCATGACATTAATATGCGGTAGACCCAAATCAGGTTGCAAGAGGCTTAAACACTACTGGTAAGGGGCTTGCTGAGTTAATGTTATCATTACAGTGTTGACACATGGCATGTTGTAGCTTTCATTTCCAAACTGTCACTGGTAATCTTTTAATCCCATATCAGGTCAACATTTTATCAAGTTAATCTAGCATGAAGATTAATTAGGTGAGTCAGAACACACACACACACACACACACACACACTAATAAGTTCTCTCAGTTTGGTGGGATGGGTACATTTACTCTGTTTTTCCCAAATTTTTTGTTATTTAGTATTCACAAGGAAATATTCAGCCTTTATTTACTAAATAAAATACTTCACAATGTACAAAAAAGGAGCACAGCAGCACTCTGTAAGGGCCAAGATATATGCAAACACTGAGTATGAGAGATCTGAGCTGCATTATTGCTTAATAATACTTACATAAATGAAGGTTCTTAGATCATAAATTAGCCAATTCATGTGTGCCCATCAACCATGGCAATGTGACACTTCTCTGATGGGTACTTTACCTAATACTTATGAAACATGGCCCTCCTGGGCTACAAGCCTACATTTTAAAGGGGAAGGTAGGAACCAGCACTAATTAAAAGAAACCTTGGGATGATGGGAGAAGTGTGTGCACTGGCTACGAACCTTCATTTTTGTAAGTTCATCTTACTGAATAATAATACAGTTTATATTCAATGTTTTCAGTGTTTAAAATATCCTATAGATTGCTGCTGTGTTTACTGTTTCTATATAATGCAGCCATCTCAGCTGGAACCTGGTCACACCTAGGAGGTGTTGGTCAGGTTTTTTCATTATATATATACTTTATATTCATGTATAGATATGTTCAGCCAAAAATGTATTTGCATACATTTGCATGTCTCTTTGGATTTATTTGAAATAGATGGCTAAAGAATATTAAATGGAATATGTCAGCAAATTTTTGCTATGTAATCTGAGTGCAGCATGAGGTAGGGGCTGAGACACTGATTTCACCGATGTGTCACTTATTAGGCTGTGTGCTGTTATTTCACTGTATTTTATCAGCAGAAGATTATCACTGTCCAGACTACAGCCCACTTGATTCTTGGTCTGACTCCGCTCCTCCCACTGATTATCAGCTTACTGACAATATAAAATCTACACAGTGATCCTGACGTGGGTGGGGTTAGCTTCCTCAGCTCTGCTTCTTGCTACATCAAAAAAACTCTGATTGTGCACAATTGCTACACCCAGTAAACTAAGTGATATATTGCTGGAATCAGGGTCTTTTTTCCAACATTATGCTTCTCTCAGATGATGTAGCAAAAATCGGGTGACAGATTCCCTTTAAATTCAACCTTCACATGACAAACGTTGCGTGAACAGTACAGGAGAACTTCGAGTTACACAATTTGAGTTTAGAAGCCAATACAGACAGGTACTGGAGACAGACATAAAATTATGTATCAATTTTTGACCACAGATATACTATCTTTTCTGTTTTTTATGTCACTGTTCAATATTTTATAAGCAGATTTACACATAAATGTTCATTTGCTGCTGGGTTCCCATGGGCAGACTTGTGTGAGCAAGGACTCTGCCATATGATACATTTCAATGTACTTTAACAGCCTTTTCCCATCATGTTTTACAAGTTCATTGCCTGCACTATTTACTAAACGTACCTTCTGTTATAGTATAACTGCTACATTTTATATATGACTAAGATAAACCACAGCAGCATTTATTGCCTGGATGCTACACATTTTGTGATGAACTCTGCTATTATTGTGCTGTTGAATATACTATTAAAATCTACACTTGATTTATGTGATCCTGCTTGCTTTTTCCATTTCTTGTTAGACTCTCTAAGCGAGCTCTGACGCTGACATGGGATTATATCTTAGGCAAATTATTACATTCATAACAGAAAACATTGTTAGGTTTTCTTCCCTCCCAAAAAAATTGCCATGTCTGACCATTGACGGCATCCAGTATTGCATTTCATCCCTACTGAAATAACTGGGGCTGAGCTGAAGCCAGGCATAGAATGCCACTGTTAATAGTAAAACTAAGAAGTTATTTTTTTTCCAATCCTTAAGCCCTTTAAAGTCTTATTTATTCTATTTTTATGACAAACCTCAGGAATCTCCAGAAAGCTTTACAAGTGGTCACTTATTAAACCCAAGAATGGAATGGGAAATGTATGGCCTAACATTGAAGAGGCGATCATGTTAGCATAACCATGCAAAGAAATTATTTGGAATGATGGAAAAACCTTGCTGGTACATTCTGTGCAACGCTCAATAATTTCAACAATAAATAACTGTATATTACTGGCATAGCTACCAAGGGAAGCAGAAGGGGCCCACTCACTCAATAGGGTTTACCCAGAGTGGGTGCCACTCTTAACTAGATCATTGTGCATTAGACGCTGATGCAGTTAAAAGGTGGTCCGAAATACAAATTAATTTTCATCCTAAAGCCTTACTTTGGCCACGACACAAGTCGCATTTTTAACCCTAGAGTATTGCAACAAGCAAGTAGGAAAAAGTTGGACCCAGTTGGATTTTTTGCAACTTGCTTGTCGTGGTCTTGATACCCAAGGGGGCACAATGAGACCCCATTTACCTGCATTGTACTACTATATTGCAGTGCCACATAGAAATCTTTAGCCGTATGACCTGTGCCAAAGTCGCCGTGTAGCCCCACCTTACTTAATTACTAAGTGAGAACATCTAGGAGTAATGAAGAAATGATGACGTGTTTGTATTACCAATAAAAGTATCTTACGGTAGCAAGGGTAGTGTACGCTAAACCAAATTCTTTTTTTCTTTGATTTCTGCAGTCAGTGAGAAACTGGAGACCCCCGCACACCCTAGATGGTCAGCCAATGTGATTTAATGGTAAGCTTACATGCTATGATTTTACTTACAATTGGTTATTACCGCCTACAGCATAAGAAGAAAAGCACAGAAAGAATAAAAGTATGTACACCCAAGAGTATTCATTATTGGATGCATGTGGCATTTTGTTATAATGTTTATTTTGCCTTTTTTTTCACAACGCAGATCAATTTGGTTTTCAAATATTTTTCCATGTAATTAGTTACTCCCTGAACTTTAATTAAATTGATATTTCATAACAAAATATCAAAAACAAAAGATCAAATGTCCCATGACTTTGCCATTGCAATTATAGCTTTATCCTTTTAAATATAAGGTCAGATTCACATATTTAGAGATATAGGACGATATCTGGCCCCATACATTGAGAAGACAAACTCATTGCTCAATATCATTTGTTATAGCCCAGGACATGGCACTCAGCTCCATGCTATAGAGAATAAACCTGTTTATTCATTGTGTTTACAATGTGATATAACTCAGCAGTTCCACTTGGTTAATAGGTTATCAGGAATATTTGCTAAAATAGTAACTTTGTTTATTTTTGTTGTTATCCACCCAGGGCATTTGTGAAAGACGTCTGATAAGAGCTGTTTTATCACAGTGCCTTTGAAGTGGACATTTAATCATGCACATAACAATTCACGACAAATGATTTCACACAAATTAGTTTGCACCTTTCCTTGAAAACCCAAACATTTTCACCAAACCGGTTCTCTTATGAAAGACTGAAGAAGTGGTCTCACTACTAAAACATGACGATTCCTGCAATAATCAGATTACATTTCAGTAGAATGCTCGGTTAGATAATAGTTGCCTATAAGTTAATAAATGCAGCCAAGGTAAACAATTATATTAAAATTCTCCTATAGGAGATTCTTTTGTGATACCTTAAAGGAGAAAAAGGAAGAAATGCCTTAAAGGTCATTCCTCCATAACACCACATGTCAGATGCTGCCATGCTATACTTTACTTTCCCAGCAGCAAATATTAATCTGACGAGGGTTGTTTTGAATGATAACCATTAAAGAAGCACTCCAACCAACGTTTTATTCTCTTAATATATTGCAATCAACATATTATACTGCACTGTGTACTTACAATTGCTCATTTTGCCTTTCTACCCAGATTATTCTTCTCTTTTCTCTGCTCTAAGTAGAAGCAGGAAGTCTCTTGTCCTTGCATTTATCAGTCCCCTCTTCGTCTCATGACTGAGCTGCTCTCCTCCCCCTGTCAGAGACTTTTACAGTGACTTATGAGTCGTGCCGGGAAAATTGACCTCCTGTTTCTACATAGAGCTTAGAAGGATTCAGCTAGTCAGTATTTAATCACGTGATGTCATAGACCTTATGGGAAAGAAAGACAACATATGATTCCTTAGAACTACAAATTTAAAGACTCAGGCTTCCATACTAATACTAGATCAAATATTCATTTTTTTACAAATTTTTAGCAAAAAGAGGACAACCCCTGAAATTCTTTGTTTCAGGGAGGGGGCAGAGGCTGCAGCAGTGACCCCTTGTGTCTCTTTGTCTAAGTACATGCATTTGGATTCTTAAACGAATCATCATCAGACAGGAAGTAGGGAAAAAAATACAATATTTGTTATATAATGTAGTAAGGGAATGGGCTGCTTGCTGTAGTTCTGATAAAATCACTGCTTTATTAGCAGGATATAATCACTAGAGGACTAATAAACCTGCTACGATATAGTCCTTTATATTAATGAGCTCTGTATAAGCCCACCACTGATTGGCAGCTTTCTGCTTATGCACAGTGAACACAGAAAGCTGCCAATCAGTGATGTGGGCGGGGTTATACAGAGCTCAGCATTCACAGAACTGCTAGACCTGCAGCAGATAAAACAGTGATTTTATCAAAAGTGCAGCAAGCAGCACTTCATGGAATTAGGACATCGCCCCCACATCATGCTGCTCTTAACAGTGTATACCCCTTTAAATATCAGTGTTACAAAAAATTATTAGAACATTAGTCATATCTGGGACAATCTGAGAGAAAAAACATACATTTTAATAATAAAATATCAATAATGTTTGGAGATTTTAGAAATAAACGCAATGATGGTATAATAGGTGACATTAATAATATGTACAGTATATGATAGCATACAATTCTAATATATCTAATTATTGTTTTGTAGGTAACGTGCACACAACATTGCGGTATATCAGCCTTCACTTCTGCGGTAATAAAGATTTTTTTTCTGATCAATGAGTTTCTGGACATCAATGGCTTAAATCACAGAGACATAGTAAACCATTCTGGAAATTGTCAGCGATCATTCATCTGTGGACTTAGGTGGATGTGTTGGAATGTACGACAGCAATAACAATGCTTATGCTCCATACTATTGACCAGGAATCTCAGACTATAATATTATTAAATGCGACATTATGTAATACCCAGTGCTCACACATTTGTACTGACACCACTACTGTCAATAGTTTTTAGTGTCAGAAACACAGAAAAAATAGAATAAAATAGAATAGAATGTAAGATTTCTTCAGAATAATGTTGAATTATTTCTCATGCTGAGAGGATTTCACTTGCCTTTCCACAAAAATCTAATAATGCAAAGTGACTGATGCTTTTTACTTTCTTCTTAGAAGTTTATAGGATCCTCTCTTCCCCATCCCCTACCATCTGCATTAGTGACCCTATTCCCTCACACCTCATCCAGAGTCTCTCTCAGGCTGTCATTAGTCATCAAACATATTTTTCTCTCTCTTTCGCTTCCATATTCTATACATGCTTTTACATCTCCATTACTGAAAGAACCATTTTTTGACATGTAAGTATGTATTATGCATTTTATGGTTTTGTTATGACACAATAAAAGTTCACATATTTGGTTATACTTTGGAATAGTCTCATTATAAGATTACTAAGTCACTATTTAGCCACGTTCACAAGTTCAGTATTTGGTAAGTATTTTATATCAGTATTTGTAAGCCAAAACCAGGTGTGGAACAATCAGAGGAAAAGTATAATAAAGTATATACAGTGACACATCCCTGGAATCAGGATCTCTGTCTCTACATTATGCTGCTCTCAGGTCAAGAGGCAAAAACTTGGTGACAGATTCCCTTTAAATATTTTTATAACAAAAATATTATAATATGTATGGTCCTGTGTGTGTTATAACTATTAATTAGTAAAGGTTGAGACAAATGTAAAAGTCAAAAATCTATTTGAACCTAGTTATAGCCATTTGACCTGGTCACACTAACATACACATAACTGTGCTCTAATCAATGCTACCATGAGAATCAATTGGCTTTTAAACAGGCTATCATCAGCATGAATTGGCTTATAAATATGCTACCATCAGCATCAATTGGCTATTAATATGCTACCAAGAGCACCAATTGGCTTGTAAATATGCTACC
>VIAB01036835.1:4933-16110 GCA_009801035.1 Oophaga pumilio
TACAGCTTCAATACCGTCAGCAACCACCAGAGGGAGCCTCCACTTAGAAGTCATCTTCAGAACAATCACAACAGAGTACCTTGCAGATCGTACAAACGTCCTCCGGGATTCCTCTGTGCCTTTTAACTATTGGGTATCCAAGCTGGACACGTGGAATGAACTGGCTCTCTACGCCTTGGAGGTCCTGGCCTGCCCTGCTGCTAGCATTCAGTCAGAGCGGGTTTTTAGTGCTGCTGGTGGAATTATAACAGATAAGCGCATCCGCCTCTCAACTGACAATGCTGACAGGCTGACTCTTATAAAAATGAACAAGGGCTGGATTGGGCAAGACTTCTGTGCACCACCGAACATAACCTGACATACATTGTCTTTTTTGTGGAGGTGTATTCTCATGCACCTCTTCACAACCACACATGGGTATCCGCTTCCTGATTGGTGTTATTCTCCTCCTTATCCTCATCCTCATCATCCACAGCCAGCACACCAGGGTGAACTTATTCTGTGCTGCTACAGCCAATCTAATCTACTGATTCTCCACCAGTAGATGACCAGGGTTAATGGGTTCAGTGCTGCAACAGGCAGTTCAATTTTTGGCAAGGATGTTTTTTTGATGCCCGTTACAAATTTGATCCCAAAACAAATGTTACTACCCCAGGGTGACATCTAATGAAAATAACATGTACGTATGTCTGTATTCTTCCCATTTTTTCTTATATTTTCCATTTTTCCTATCTGTGGAACATCCTCTTCTATCCTATGATATTATATTTTTATTTATATCCTTGTCTCTGAGTTGTTGCTAGGGACAAACATATCTCGTTGGACACATTCCGACTTCATATCTATGAACCTGTGTTCGGCTCTCCCTTTTGTTATTTTCATTCATAGGTGGATTCACATTTTTGATTTATTTGGTTTATTTCAGTATCATTTATCATCAATATCTCCTCATTGTCCACCACTAGATGACCAGGGTTAACGTGTTCTGTGCTGCTACAGGCAATCAAATGTTTGGCAAGGGTGTCTGTGATGCCCATAAAATATTTTTGACAATTTTACTCCCCCAGAGGGAAATTTTTCAATCCCATACACTAAGTGTATGGGCATTCCAAGTGTAGGAGACCCGCTCAGTTAAATTAGGCCTAGTTTTAAATCAGGCCTTCCTCCACGTCTCATCAATCGCTGCCAGTAGATCACCAGGGTTAACGTGTTCCATGCTGCTCCAGCTAGTGTCAAATTCCTAACAAGGGTGGGTGTTTTTGATGGGCGTAAAATAGTTGTTATGGAAAAGGTGGACATGTACTGTACCCCACAGGGGAAAATGTTTGCCAAGCCGAGGAACTTTGTGTATGGGCATTCCAAGTCTCGGAAACCCTCTCCTTTATCTTATTGGTAATATGTATGGGTGAAGATGAAGAAGCTTGGGCCACGGGTGTGTTTATAGTTACGGACGGTGCACTCCTCTTTAAACTTAGTTTTTCACGAGCATCCATCAGTTTGGTTGGTTTCCCTCCGACACTCATCTGCTTTCTGTAATTCAGCATCTCACAAACATGTAGCACTTTGCCCTTTCACGTACGTGTTTGGCAACATGTTTTGGACGGGCATTTCCTAGGCCGAGTCTCATACACACATCTGTTACACCAATCTTCTGATGGGCATGAAACAGATTCTGGTACTTGATGGTGGCTAAATGACGAATCATTGTAGGTTGTATCCTGGCTCTCATACCTCCCATAGCCACTGCTGTTATTAATCATGTACTTTCCCATTCCTGTCATCACCATGCCCCTTTTCCTGATCACTTCATCAAATGATTCTTCCTCCATATTTCTCCTTAAAAAGCTGCACCTTCCCAGTAGCAACTGTGTAGGAAAACACGTTACAGGTTTGCCAGATGTTTATGATGCCCCAAAATTAATAATTTACACACTATGTTCATATCTACCCCCAGGGGGAAATGTTTGCCAGCCAGTGTATGGGCATTCCAAGTGTAGGAGACCCACTTCTTTAAATTAGGCCTAGTTTTGAATCAGACCTTCCTCCGCGTCTCATCAGTCGCTGCCAGTAGATCACCAGGGTTAACGTGTTCTGTGCTGCTCCAGCCAGTGTCGAATACCTAAGAAGGGTGGGTGTTTTTGCTGGGCGTAAAATAGTTGTTATGGAAAAGGTGGACATGTACCCCGCAGGGGAAAATGTTGGCCAGGCCCAGGAACTTTGTGTATGAGATTTCCGAGTCTCGGTGACCCTCTCCTTTATCTTATTGGTAATATGTATGGGTGAAGATGAAGAAGCTTGAGCCATGGGAGTGTTTATAGTAATGGATGGTGCACTCCTCTTTAAACTTAGTTTTTCACGAGCATCCATCAGGTTGGTTGGTTTCCATCCGACACTCAACTGCTTTCTGTAATTCAGCATCTCTGGAACATGTAGCACTTTGCCCTTTATACAGACACGTGCGTGTTTGTCAACCTGTTTTGGACGGGCATTTCTTAGGCCGAGTCTCATACGCGCATCTGTTACACCAATCTTCTGATGGGCATGAAACTGATTCTGGTACTGAATGGTGGCTAAATGACGAATCATTGTAGGCTGTATTCTGGCTCTTATCCCTCCCATAGCCACTGCTGTTATTAATCATGTACTTTCCCATTCTTGTCATCACATGCCCCTTTTCCTGATCACTTCATCCAACGATTCGTCCACCATATTTTTCCTAAAAAACCTGCACCTTCTCAGCAGCAACAGTGTAGGAAAACACGTTACAGGTTTGACAGATGTTTATGATGCCTCAAAATTAATAATTTACACACTATATTCATATATACCCCCAGTGAAAAATGTTTGCCAGCCAGTGTATGGGCATTCCAAGTGTAGGAGACCCGCTCCTTTAAATTGGGCCTAGTTTTGAATCAGGCCTTCCTCCACGTCTCATCAGTCGCTGCCAGTAGATCACCAGGGTTAAAGTGTTCTGTGCTGCTCCAGCCAGTGTTGAATTCCTAACAAGGGTGGGTGTTTTTGCTGGGCGTAAAATAGTTGTTATGGAAAAGGTGGACATGTACCCCACAGGGGAAAATGTTAGCAAGCCAACACACTTAGGGTATGGGCATTACAAGTCTAGGTGACCCGCTCCTTTTTAATGGCACATTTTTTTGGGATAAGATGCTCTCCTCCATATTTCTTCCTAGGGGGGATTGGAGTTATTGGGGTGCATATGACTTAGTAGCAGGGCAGGCCTTGTAGTCAATGCAAAAAAAAAGAGTGGGAAGACAAAATGAATAATGTGAAGTGGATTTTCCTGGGCCCATCCAGTTTGTGGATTCAAAGGTTTAGTGGGGTGCATATGACTTGGTAGCAGGGCAGGCCTTGCAGTCAATGCATAACAGAATGGCAGGACAAAATAATTAATTTGAAGCGGATTTTCCTGGGCCCATCCAGTACCTGGGCTCATAGGCTTATTGGTGTGCATATGACTTGGTAGCAGGGCAGGCCTTGCAGTCAATGCATAAGAAAATGGAATTGGAGTACAAAATGAATAATGTGAAGTGGATTTTCATGGGCCCATCCACTATGTGGGTTCAAAGGCTTATTGGTGTGCATATGACTTGGTAGCAGTGCAAGCCTTGCATTCAATGCAACATTATTTATGGAAGCCCTCCTGGACATCTCATGAAAGGGGTATTGGGGTGCGTCGTAATTCTTAGCAGCCCATCCACTCACAGCATAGGCTATAAAAGTTTAGGAGAACCACTGTTTAATAATGGACCTTTAAGCAGATTAATGCTGCCTGGTGCCCCTGTAAAAATAGGCACTGTGATTTTAAGAGTCCCTACTTCATAAATGAAGCAAAATATGTCTGCTTATGTGTCACACACCACATGGCCAGCTAGGGTTGTTAAATGTTACAATGACATTTCCCAGTGAATGCATTTGTTTTGGTTGAAAGCAATATTAAAGCTGAAAAACATAGCCCAAGTGGTGGAGGAACATTTTGGGCTGGGGCTAATTATTTTTATTATTATTTATTTATTAATTATTTTTAACCTGGAAAGGATGTACCGTTACATATTTCCCAGCAAAATTCGTTTTGGTTTTGTTTTGGTATGTTTTTGGTGCACCAGTAAAAATGGCATAAAACTCTGACAACATTGTTTAAAGCTGTGAACTAGGATTTAGGAATGCTTCCAGGGGTGATCCCCATGATGTCCCCATGTCATTTGAGCAATGTTTCCATCACTTTCATAGGCATTTAGACCTTAAAAGGACCCCCTGGGGGATCGCGGCAAAAATACTCGGGTCTTCCATAGACTTACATTGGGCTCGTTATTCTGTCCGAGTACCCGAGTATTCCAATCTGCTCAACCCGAACAACGAGCACACAAGCATTTTAGTGCTCGCTCATCACTACTGCATGTTTCCAGGCTGTGTGCAATTGGGGGGTGGTGACGGCACTCTCTGGTTCTTATGGAGTCAGTGTGCACCTGCCTAAGGTATCCCTGGCCAATTACCAAGAAGTCTCTGGTTTTTAAGGCAGTTCCACCCGGTAGAGTCTGCCTGATCAACGCCTTTACTCAGTCAGTGTCTTGCTGCTGAGTTGCCAGGTCTCTGTATCAATGTCTGTGTCCTTGTTCCTAGTTTGGCTTTGTAACTGTCTGTCTGCCCTCCAGGAGGCTGAATATCCTGGTCTCTGTGTCTTTGTTCCTGTTCCTTGTCTCGTACCTTTCCCTGCCTGTACTCTGTCCTGCATACCCTTATGTTTTCTCCCTCTGTCTTGCCTACTGCTGCAGAACCTCTTGCTGCAGCTCTTCTCCGCATACCCTGCGGTTCTGATTGGCTTTGCTCCTACTGCTACAGAACCTCTTGTTGCAGCTCCTCTCTGCATACCTTGCGGTTCTGCTTTGATTCGCTCCTGCTGCTGCAGAACCTCTTGCTGCATCTCCTTTCCGCATACCTTGCGGTTCTGCTTTGCTCAGCTCCTGCTGCTGAACCACTTTCTTTCTCTGCTCCGCACTCCTGCGGTTCTGATTCGTTCTGCTTTGTTCTGCTTCTGCTGCTGCTGAACCTCTTGCTACCAACTGCAGCTCCTCTCCGCAGCCTTGCGGTTTTCTCCAGTGTGAACAGGTCCAAACCTGTTCTTTCATTCCCATCTATATTTCCATCCTTCCCGTACCAGTACCTGCACCTCCAGTGTGTACAGGTTCAAACCTGTCCCTTCATACACCACTCCTTCCTGCCAGTACCTGCATCTCTAGTGAGAACTGGTTCAAACCTGTTCCTTCATACACCACTCCTTCCTGCCAATACCAGTAACTGCATCTCCTGTATGAACAGGTTTCTACCTATTCCATACCACACTCCTTCCTGCTCGTGTCACTGTGTCTCAGTCGTGCCCGCCTGCCAGTGTCTCAACCGTGCCCGCCTGCCAGTGTCTCAGCCATGCCCGTCTACCAGTATCCCAGCCGTGCCTGCATGCCTGTGTCTCAGCCATGACTGCCTGCCAGAGTACCAGCCGTGCCTGTCGTGCTCACCTGCCTGTCTATCAGTCGCACTTGTTCTAGTGTCTTGTTCCCCAGTGGGATCAGCAGCCACAGCCAGACTCCACTGTTATGTTTCGGTAACTGAGGAGTGCAGGAAAAAAGGCAATACACCAGAGAAGTTGGAAACTATGAGATTGCAGTACCCTGACTAACCACCGCAACTAGAGGCAGCCGTGGAGCGTTCCTACGATGGTCCTAGACGCCTCGTCACAGCCTGAGAAACTAACTATACCTACAGATAGAAATAGGAAAGCTATCTGCCCCGGAGCAGAACCCCAAAGTCAATAGGAAGCCCCCAAACATGTAATGGCGGTTAGACAAGAGGAAATACAAACACAGTAAGAAAACAGTATGAGCAAACGCTGGGGCCCAAACTAACTAAATAGAAAAGGATAGGAAGGGTACTTACTGCAATCTCTAAAAACCCTGAAAACAAACCAACAATACTAATTTCAAAAACACCTGAGATCACACGACCTCTGCCACCTAAATTAGCTCTCTGATGCAGCAAAAGGAAAACAGCAGCCACTGAAAAAAACTGGAAAAAGCAAAAGTAATTACATCAGTGGCTGTACAAAACTGAGAGGGCAAAAGCCCCCAGAAGGGACCAGAAGGTCCCCACAGAAAAGCAGGACAAAATACAAAACTGTAGCAAAAACACAAAATAAGAAAAAGTCTTATCTGGAAGCAGGAGATGCAGACTCGACACAGCAGGCTACAAGGGAAACTGGAAAGAAGGATTCAGACCAGAACAATTGATCACCGGCAAGCCTGATGGGGAAATGACTCCCTTATATAAGACCAATCCGTGGCACCTGATACCCAGTCCTCACAATCCTCAATAGTACCGCTTGTAACCACCAGAGGGAGCCTCTGCTCAGAACTCATCCCAAACCAATTCACAACACTCCACCCTGGAGTGGCACCTGGCAGCTTCCTGCCGCACAAGCCTGACTTCACCATCAGAGGCTCCAGAGAAGACCAAGGTAGCTGCATTAGTTACGCCCCTTCCAGGGTAGTCTGGTTTGTGGCACAGTGGGTCCACAACCCTCTAACTCATGCCAAATCTGCCAAGGCGTGAGCGTGACAGTGTGCATAGGTTTTTTGAGTTTCAGAGTCGTTTCTTCATAAATTAAACAGGATGTGTCTGACCATGTCACATACACCACATGCCCAGATAACATAGTAAAATGTTAAAATTACATTTACTGGTGACTACTGGTTGGTGTAGTTTTATATACCCCTCTACTATGTCATCTAGTGTAGTCATAGGCAATAGGGAAATAAGGTGAGAGATGGCCTGGCTATTAAGTAGTGGAGGAGGCATTTTTTTTCTCTTTTTAATTTTTCTTTATACACAAGTAATTAGACAGGAAAGAATGTTTCCTAATATCTTTTTCCTGCAAAATCCAGTTTAACCTCAGTTTTGTATGATTTATTGTCTGTCCTTAAAAGTGGAGTAATCCTCCGACAACTTTCTGGGAGTCAGAGATGCATCCAGATGTGTTCCACATGATGTTCCCAATCCATTTGAGTGGTGTTTCCATCCATTTCAGCACTCCTCCCTCAGCCCTCCTGTTAGGATCTTCCAGAAAAACTTTCTCATTGACTTTCATTATACTCGTTACTCAAGTTGAACCACGTCTAAGTGACCCCATCTTGTTACTTAGTGCACTCCATGGAATCACAATTTCAAATTCGCTAATGGTGATTCTACGTTGTTCATTGAATTGGTACTGTGATTTTTTATGAAATTGTATTAATAAATGTGTAAATTATTGTACAATAAATGACTGAAATCCTTAAATATAATCATATTTTTACGTGTGCAAGTTAATCTTTTAGGACATCTTGATTTCTCTAATATTGACAATTTTTTACTTGTGATTTTGTGATCTGTTTTTTAATATTTCTTAATAAAAATAATCTTAAGTAAACTGGTATTTGACTTAAGTGCCTAACTTTATTGTTTGTAGTTTGGGAAAGACAGACAAATCAAAGGTGTAATAGAAAGCATGGAATTCCTTTTGGCAGACAGATAAGGCTCAGTTTCTGCAAAGGCAGTATGACAAATTTTAATCCTTAAAGCACACCTGCTTTTCCTCTAGGCACATGTGTTAATAAATATGTTTATTAAAAGAATTTTGTGTGAGATGAGTGAACCATTGTGGTTCATTTGCAGCTTTGTCAGATCATGGAACACCGAGGGGAAATACATTTTGTTATTCTTTATAAGCAAATATTAAATCTGCAATTCAGTACAAGAATTGGTGCAAATTGAAATTGATTCAAAATGTATTAATCTCTACTCAGGATTTTAACCCCTTGTTAATGAGGCCACGTTTCATCTTTGTGCTTTCATTATTTCCTTCATTTCTTCAAAGAGTCATAACTTTTTTTTTATATTTCTGTCAGCATAGCTGTATGAGAGCTTATTGTTTGCAGGACAAGTTGTATTTTTGTATGACACTTCTCTTCATCATAAAATTAAACATAAAATACTAAAAAAAATCCAAATGAAGTAAAATGTAGAAAAAAAAACCAGTTAATTCTGCATTTGTTTTTTTGAATTTCATTTTTATGTTATTCAGTATGCATTAATAATGACCTGTTAATATGATTCTTCAGCTCAGAATGATTATGTTAATGATGCACTTACTTATTTTTTCAATAGACAAAAATTTTAAAAAATGTAAAAAAAGTAAACATTTTCAGAAGTTTGTCAAGAGAAAATTTGGTGTGTGTCTTCATTTTCAAAGATCCGTTACTCTTTTATTTTTCTTACTATCTAGCTGTATTAGGGCTTAGTTATGGTCTAAAGTTTTGGCACCCTTAAAATTGTTCCAGAAAATGAAGTATTTCTCCCAGAAATTATTGCAATTACGTATGTTTTGTTATACACATTTATTTCATTTGTGAATATTGGAACAACTAAAAAATAAAGAAAAAAGGCAAAAGCAAGAGACAAAATAGCACCTTAAACTTAATATTTGGTTGCACAGCCTTTGGAATAAATAGCTGCAATCAATCCCTTTCTATAACCATTAACAAGGTTCTTACACCTCCCAACAGGAATTTTGGACCACCCTCTTTTTGCAAATCGCTTTAGGTGTCTTTGAAGAGTGCCTTCTCTCAATAGCAATTTTAAGATCTCTCCACAAGCATTTAATGGAATAGAGATCCAGACTCATTGTTGGCCACTTCAGAACTCTCCAGAGTTATGAGTCATTGTCCTGCTGGAAGACCTATGACGCAAACCCAGCATTCTGACACTGGGCAAAACATTGCAGCCCAATTTTTTTGGCAATCTTCAGATTTCATGATGCCTTGCACACAGTCAAGTCACCCAGTGCCAGCAGAGACAGCAAAACAGCCCAAAAACATCTTTGAACCTTCACCATATTTGACTGTAGGCAACATGTCCTTTTCTTTGTAGGCATCATTCCATTTTCTGAAAACAGTAGAATTATGTGCTTTACCAAAATGCTCTATCTTGGTCTCATATGTCCACAAGACGCTTTCCCAGAAGGATTTTGGGTTACTCACATACATTTTGGCAAACTGCAGTCTAGCTTTTTTATGGCTCTGCGTCAGCAGTGGGGTTCTTCTGGGTCGCCTGTCATAGCGTTTCATTTTATTCAATTGTCGACAGATAGTTCTCACTAACACTGATGCATCTGAGCCTACAGGACACATTTAATTTCTTAGAAACTTGATTGGTGATGCTTATCCACCATTCGGACTAGCCTGTGTTGCAATCATTTATCAATTTTTCTCTGCTGACAACGTCCAGGAAAATTAGCTGCAGAGCCGTCGATTGTAAACTCTTTGATAATGTTGTGCATCATGGATAAAGGTACATCAAGATGTCTGGAGATGGACTTGTAACTAGTGATAAGCGAGCACTAAAATGCTCGGGTGCTTGATGCTCGGGTCGAGTAAATTGGAAAACTTGGGTACTCGACACGAGCAACAAGCCCAATGTAAGTCTATGGGAAAACCGAGCATTTTTGCTGCGATCCCCACACGGGTCATTTTAGGGTCTAAAAACGTCTGAAATCTATGGGAACAGTGCTCAAATGACACGGGAAAATCATGGGGAAGATCCCTGTAAGCATTTCTGACTACTATGTCACTGCTAGAAAAAAGATGAACAGCGCTCCATCCAGGTGAGTTCAGTAGAAAAAACTTTATTCAAGCCATCAAACACGACGTTTCGACCTGTTAAGGTCTTTTTCAAGTATGGCTAAATGTCTAAAAGGGCGGTGTTAAATAGTGTGGGGCACAAACAAGTGCTCCAATCACATAATAGCACACGCCCAAGATTCAACATATACAAAGAAACACATGGTACAAAAGATCTTAGTACATCATAAAATAGCAATCAAATATATACAGCATATACAAATCAACAATTAAAGAATAACAGACAAAAAACTTGTAGATATCTTGCATGAAGTCGCACAGTATCCTTAATGTTGTCATGTGCATAAAAGACATCGCTGATCATTGTTGTTAAGTTGCCATGGTTGCAGTGGCCAATCCGATTCCTCCTCCTGAGTGTCATTGATCCACATCCAATAAAATGGAGGGCGCCAAAGCATTGAAAAACCTATCATACATCAGAATACAGATCGCTTTGTTAATATAGGTGCTCACATACCAATCCAGTGATCCAAGACAACTAGCGCGAGACGCTGGATGCGTCATCAATAAGCGCCACACATGTTGTAGAGGAAACCGGTCGCATAGTGGAATTACCACGCATGTGTAAGAGAGGCGTCATAAAGACCGCCCCTAACCTGATGACGCTTCCACGTCTAACAGGAAATGTTACCATAGCGAAGGGCACAACATTCTGCATCACAAAGCCCGCCCATAACATGACTCCGCATCCACAATCAGCTGGCAGACGTTGCCATGGCGAAAGGCACAAAGCACAGCGCCTGTATAATGCATATAGAGATCATAATACATAGCATTGTTGTATCATAAGCATATCAAATGTAATCCATACAATAAGGTATACACTATGAGCCAAGTTAAGTGCAGCACAGCACAAATAAAAAAATAGGTAATATGCTAATGATGGGCAAAAACATAGCCAAAAAAAGGGGGAATCGCACTAATCAATATAGGGATAATGGCCCAACTGGAACCACCAAATCTCAGCGGAGCGATGATCAATTCAATCAAATGCAAGAGAAATCTAATGATGGAAAACCAGGGGAAGGGATTTATACAAAATATAGGTGAACTAAAAAAAACTGAATATATATACAAAAATATGTACAAAAAATATATAATTACGTGATAATGAAGCTAAATACGAAAATCAACCCCCTGTACAACATAGTAACCTAAAAAATAAAGAAAGAAGAATAAATATACAAAACCATACAATATTAGATGTTATTCAAATTAAATTCAATGTTCAAACCAGACGGTTGTAGAGTGCCTAATCTATGAATCCACCGTAGTTCCTTCCTTCCATGTATTATGATCTCTATATGCATTATACAGGCGCTGTGCTTTGTGCCTTTCGCCATGGCAACGTCTGCCAGCTGATTGTGGATGCGGAGTCGTGTTATGGGCAGGCTTTGTGATGCAGAATGTTGTGCCCTTCGCTATGGTAACATT
>VIAB01036843.1:0-11107 GCA_009801035.1 Oophaga pumilio
ATATTTATGACCATATGATATTTCAGTTTTTCTTTTTTAATAAACTTGTGTACATTAATGAGAAAAAATGTACATTTTAAATTTACTAAATGGCTGCAATGAAACAAAGAGTGAAAAATGTAAAGGGGTCTGAATACTATCCGCACCCACTGTATGTTTCTGGAATGTTCTAGAAGGTGTCTGCAGCTTCAGCGGGAATCTATATTGCAAACAAGCCTTTGTCCTGCTCAAGGTGTGAGATCTGTCACTCACAGCTTTGGAGGCTTGACCCCCCCCCCCCTGCTGAGCTAGGTGTTCTCATACAGCATTGAAATCACACATGCTTTGTTATACACATATTTATTTCATTTTGTGAGTATTGGAGCAACACAAAAAAGAGAAAAAGTCAAATTGGACATAATTTTACACAAAACTCAAAAATTGGTGGCACCTTTCTAAAATTGTGGGTAAACAACTTTGTTATAAGCATGTGATGCTCATTCAAACTCACCTGTAGCAAGTAACAGGTGGGGGCAATATGAAAATCGCACCTGAAACCAGACAAAAAGGGGAGATGTTGACTCAGTCTTTGCATTGTGTGTCTGTGTGAGCCACACTATGCATGGAAAACAGAAAGAGGAGAAGAGAGCTGTCTGAGAACCTGAACCAAAATTGTTCAACATTAACAATCTCAAGGTTACAAGTCCATCTCCAGAGATCTTGATGTTCCTTTGAAAACAGTGTACAACATAATCAGGAAATTTACGACCCATGGCTTTGTAGCTACTAATCTCCCTGGATGTGGACAGCAGAGGAAAATTGCTGAAAGGTTGCAATGCAGGATAGTCCGGATGGTGAAAAAGCAGCCCAATCTAATTGCAAAGAAATTCAAACTGTTCTGCAGGCTTAGGGTGCATCAGTGTCAACACAAACTATCCATCGACATTTGAATGAAATGAATCGCTATGGCAGGAGACCCAGAAGGAACCCACAGTTGACACAGAAACATAAAAAAGCTAGACTGCAGTTTGCCAAAATGTACATGAGTAAGCCAAAATCCTTCTGGAGAAGTGTCTTGCAGACAGATGATACCAAGATAGAGCTTTTTGGTAAAGCACATCATTCTACTGTTTAACAAAAACAGAATGAGACCTACAAAGAAAAGAACACAGTTCCTACAGTCAGATATGGTGGATGATCAAATACGTTTTTGGGTTGTTTTGCTGCCTCTGGCACTGGTTGCCTTGACTGTGTGCAAGGCATCATGAAATCGGAAGATTACCAAAGGACTTTGGGTCGCAATGTAGAGCCCAGTGTCAGAAAGCTGGGTTTGCATCCTAGGTCAGCAGGACAATGACCCCAAACATACTTCAACAAGCACCCAGAAATGGATGGAAACAAAGCGCTGGAGAGTTCTGAAGTGGTTAGCTATGTGTCTGGATCTAAATCCCATTGAACACTTGTGGAGAGATTTTAAAATTGCTCCTGGGAGAAGGCACCCTACAAATATGAGGGCCCAGGAGCAGTTTGCAAAAGAAGAGTGGTACAAAATTCCAGTAGGAAGCTTGTTGATGATTATAGGAAGCGATTGATTGCAATCCCAAAGGGTGTGAAACCGAAGATTAAGTTGAGGGTGCCAACAATTTTGTCTGGCCCTTTTTTGGGGTTTTGTGTAAAATTATGTCCAATTTGCCCGTTTTTTTGTGTTCCAATACACACAAAGGAAATAAATGTGTTTAACAAAACATGTGTAATTGCAATAATTTTCTGGTTGAAATACTTCAATTTCTGAAACAATTTCAAGGGTACCAACACTTTTGGCCATAACTTTAATTTTGGCTAAGTCAGTGGCACCTTCTAGACATTTGTATATCATTGGGTAGAGAATTTGTAGATAAGCTTGAAAGCAGGATGACTAAGGTCACGTGCACACGTTCAGTATTTGGTGAGGTTTTACATTAGTATTTGTACATCAAAACCAGGAGTGGATAAAAAATGCAGAAGTGGTGACGTGTTATTATTATACTTTTCCTCTGACTGCTTCACTCCCTGGTTTTAACTTACAAATACTAAGGTAAAAAACTCATCAAATACTGAGAGTGAGTACCAGTACTTGGCCAGAAATTTTCATGTGGGGAACATTGTTATACAAAATCTAGATTACGGTCATGATGTCTTAAAACTAGACTATAATAGTTCTTTGTCTGCATTAATTCACTATAAAATGATGGTTTCCAAGTGGTCCAAATTGGTCATTTTGTTAGAAGGTTCTCAAATGTGAAGCTGATCTACTGTAATTGTTGGTTTAATCTGGCGGCAAATGTTTGGATTCTATTGCAATTCCAATACAGGAGAAGGTAAGTATTACATGCAGCTTCTCTTCACATACTTACTTCTGAATAGCCCTGGCTGAATGGAGCAGAGATCAATCATGAACACTACTGATCCTCCCAGTATTGTAGCTACCGAGGGGGGCAGAGGGTGCGGCCGCCCTGGGCCCCGCTTTCAGAGGCGCTACACTATCTATAACTGAATAGATAGGCACAGCATGCTGATATAGTTAAGCTGTGTGGCAGAGCAGGGAGACATGGTCCTTTTCTGTAGACCACAGGTCACTTTAAGCCCACGGTGTACAGAATGGTAGAAGCTACCAGTGCGTGCTCCAGTGCTTTGCAGAAGTGCATCATGTGACCATGTGGCATCATAAAGTATGGGGGCCACCCAGACATTGTAGGGAATACTTTGAGGGACCATCTTACATTGTAGGGAGTAATGTGGGCAGGGCTGGCGTCAAGCACCCTGCGCCCCTGGACAAGTGCCAGGGCCATGAGCAGGCAGGGGGGGCCCACTCACAGTCGGGGACACCGGCATGCTGTGGGGGCCTGGTGCCTGTAGCAGAGCAGCGGCCAGTGAGGAGAGGTGAGTATTTCATATTTTTTTTTATGTTTGGCACAATATATGGAGACCATCATATGGGGCCATCGTACACTGGAGTATCATATATGGGGCCCATCATACATTGGATCATCATATATGGGGCCCATCATACACTGGAGCATCATATATTGGGCCCATTATATATGGAGCATTATATGGGGCCCATAATATACTGGAGCATCATACATAGGTCCATTATATATGAAGCATTATATGGGGCCAATCATGCACTGAAGCATCATATATGGGGCCCATCATATACTGGAGCATCATATGGGGCCCATTATATATGGAACATCATATGGGGCCCATTATATATGGAGCATCATTTGGGGCCTATTATATATAGAGAATCTTATAGGGTCCATTATATATGGAGCATTATATGGGGCCCATTATATATGGAGCATTATATGGGGCTCATTATTCTGTATGGAGTTCTATGTGGTGACCATAATACTGTATGGAGCAATATATAGGGCTCATTATTCTGTATGGAGTGCTATGTGGTGCCCATAATACTGTATGGAGCAATATATGGAGCTCATTATTCTGTATGGAGCAATATATGGAGCTCATTATTCTGCATGGAGCACTATGGGGTGCCCATAATACTGTACGGAGCAATATATGGAGCTCATTATTCTATATGGAGCACTATGTGGTGCCCATAATACTGTATGGATGACTATACTGTTTGTCTATTAAACTATTGTAGAACATACAATAGATATCACTCATGTAATGTATGAAGTAAGTGAAATGTTTGGCATTGTACTACACCTATATTTTTCTGCCGTATCTGTGCATCATGAAGATATGTGTTAAAGGGGCCCATTGAGACTCTTTCGCCCGGGGCACATGAAAACCTGGAGCCGACCCTGAATGTGGGGACCTCCATAAAGTGTGGGGCCATTATATAGCATGGTTCTAATGTGGGTGCCATTATAACATTTGGGGCTTACTGTGGAGACCATCATATGTTGTGGGGACTACGTTGATGGCCCTCATACTATGTAGTGGCTACTGTGGGGGGACCTCATACATTGTAGGGGCTATTGCGGGGGCTCCTAATACAGTGTGGAAACCACTGTGGGGGAACCTCATACAGTGTGGGAGCCACAGTGGGAGATCTCATACAGTGTGGTGGCCACTCATACATTGTAGGGACTACAGTGGGGGAAAAAAATCTCACAAAAAGATAAAATGCCTTACCAACACCAGGTCAATAGGCTGTAAGCCAGACACTGTGCATCACAAAAACCTGTGTGACTGGCGCCCTATGCAAGCTTCATCTGAGTGCATTTTTAATACTAGACAACCACCAACTCCATGAATAGTAGATGTGTAAGGTATAGGCAGGTACGCGGGATGCAGTGACATGCAGGAGGCAGATCAAGAGTTAACAGCATTTATTGCAGGGATACTCCACACAGGGAGGTAGTAAATGGGGAATGGTTGGCAAAGTTTAAACAGCAAACAAGGGTTCAATAAACGATGGCACTTATCCATCAGTTGCTCTCAGGGGATGAAGGCGAGCAGGATCCGCAATGGCGTTGTAAGCGATGTGTGAAGACTCTGGCCTGGTTCCAGAAGAACGTGAGACACTGTCTCCGGACCGTCGTGACGTATCCTGACGCTCCTGGAGGTGATCTGAAGGTTCAAGTGTGACGTCTCAGCGGAGGGAAAGCGGAAGGCTCTGGAATGTAAGGGCCACGAGGAACGGGAGAACCCGGGAGGGAGTCAGCCGACTCTGAGTCAGTTCCCAGATCCGGTCCACAATAAGCACCGCCACCAGTCAGCGGTAGGGTATGGAATGTCTATGCAGTGTCAGTGGTTGAAGCGGTAATAGTCACACGCTGGAAACAGTCTGACTGCGTGTGCGTGGAGATTCGGCTGTACAGCCTGGCATTCAGGAGCTGAGGTGAGGAGAGCAAGTTAACTTTCTCCTGCTGAGTGCTCTGTCTTCCCACCAAAAGCCCTGCTTTCCTATGCTCCACCCCTTTTATATCCGATCCTCCCCCTGCAGTCAGGTGCAAAGGTCGTTCCAGGTTAGAACGTCTTCCCCCGGCAACAACTGTGTCAGTCTCAACAGTTCCGGCCCAGATATGAGAGCAGTGCCATGGCCTCGGTCCATCTCCCTACACTCCCCCACCCCTTTTTCTAGCCATTCCACGGGCGAGTGTTTTGGTAACAAGGGTGGACAGTATTCCCTCCCTTCCTGAACAGTCTGTCGCCACACAAAATGGTCCTGATTATAACGATTGTGGGGTTTTCCAGCTGTGGTTCGCTCGGCACATCGCAAGTCAGAGGGAGTAGTGAAGTCTCCTAGAGTAGTCGAGTCAGCCTGCATAAGGGTGTGTGAAGATGTGTTGTCTCTAGACTCTTGCTGAAGAATTTCTTCTAGGACTTCAAGGACTTGTCTCTCTGTTAGTTGTTTGTAGTCATCTTCTTCATGCGCTATTATAACTGGTGGAGATATTTCCGGAGTCTCAGGAACCTCTTTTTGTTGAGCAGGGCTTTCTGACCGACAAGGCCGAAGCATATTTCGGTGGACTACTCGAGTCCTTCCTCACCTTCTGGATGAATTTCATACACAGGATCTTCAGAGCTGATTCGCCGCTTTACATGATACAGATTTGCTTCCCATCGGTTCTCTAACTTGTCTTGAGGACGTTTCGCACGCACTAACACACGGTCCCCTGCAGCGGAGTTCGTTCTGCATGTTCCAACTGCTGAAATCTAGTTTGTACTAGGCAATGCAGTGTTTGCAAACGATGGCGATGCTCCCAGACCCAGGTGGACACCCCAGTCCATGGGTAGTTCTCCTCTGGGTCCAACTCCAGCTCGGTGATTTCTTTTCCTGCACGGCCAAACAGCAAGGTGTATGGGGTATACCCGGTGGTTTGGTGTACCCGGTTATTGTACACCCAAACTAATTCGGCCACATATTTAGGCCATCGGGCCTTTCGATCTTCCTCCAGAGTCCTCAGAATTTGTATTAGCATCCGATTGAACCGCTCACACGCTCGATTACCCTGTGGGTGATACAATATAGTGCGTGACTTTTCAATTTAGTACATTCGGTGCTGCTCCTCCATCACTTTTCCGAGGAAGCAGGCTCCTTGGTCCAAATGAATACGCTTTGGACAATCGTAGACCTGAATTAAATTTTTGCAAATGGCATGAGCAGCAGATTCTGCTGTCTGGTCTCGAGTTGGAGTCACAACAGCGAATTTCGTGAAGTGGTCTACCATGACCAGGCAATGTTCGTACCCCTGATGGGCCGGCCTGATTGTCAAATAATCTACCGTTAGCAGCTGTTGGGGAGCAGATGTCACGATCTCCTGGATGGGAGCCCTCTGTTCTGGTGGTTTTGCTAACTCGCACGTTCTGCAGAGCCGACACGCTTCTTCTACTACAGTTTTTAGTAGTGGATGATAAACAAATCATTGCAGCCATTGAAAGGTTTTTTCCTGCCCAAAATGTGCTCCCCACTGATGTGCTTCAGTAGCAACTTTTAGCAGTAGTGTCTCTGGAATTATTACCTGCCAGGTGATCCCCAACTCTTTTTGTAACTGGACTTTCCGGTATAACAATCCATTCTTCATCTGGAGACGTTCCCACTGTCGAAGAATCCGAAGGGTTTCCGGAGAGAGGTCATTCCTTTGTTCTTGACTGGGAAGTTGTCTCGGCGTCACCCATTGTCCCATTAGGGCAAGCTCCGCATCCTCCTGTTGCAACCTGACCCACTCGTTATGTGTTCGGCCTAGAGTTCCCTCTGGGACCTGCACTTGGGCTTGATCTTGCGTAGATTACACCATCCTGGCAGTACTCTGGAACTTGGAAATCTCGTCATCTTTCAACTCCTCATCCCTACTGTGACCTGGTTGGGCATATTTTATCCATGATAATGCATCCGCGTGCGTATTCTCGACCTCTCTTTTGTAAGTGCTCTTATAACGAAACTTAGCCATCCGTGCCACCCATCGTTGTTCCAAGGCCCCCAACTTCGCATTTTCTAGGTGGATCAGTGGGTTGTTGTCAGTACACACCAAGAATCGCTCCGTCATAGCCCACACCAACGCCAGCAGCTCAAGCTTAATGGAACTGTAGTTGTCCGGATTTAGTTCGGAATCGTGAAGGCATCGACTTGCATACGCGATCACCTCCTCTCTTCCATCCTGTATCTGCGACAGCACAGCCCCAAGACCGTGCAGGCTCCCGTCAGTGTGGAGAATAAACGGTTCAGAGAAATCCGCGTAAGCCAATACCGTGGCTTCCGTCAGTGCCCTCTTCAGATTCTGGAAGGCTTCCTTTTGACGTTCTCTCCACTGGACGGTTCGGTTCTTTGCGCCTGAGGGCACTCCCCTTAAAAGCTCCAGTGATGGGTTCACCAAGCAAAATTTTTCACAAAGCACCGGTAGTATCCAGTCAGCCCTAGGAACGCTCAAACGTCTTTTACCGTCTCCGGTGTGGGCCAGTCCTGTATTGCAGCAATTTTCTCTCGAGATGGCTTTACTCCATCAGCAGAGACAATGTAGCCTAAGTATTCAATTTGAGTGCGGAACAAATTATATTTTTGTGGTTTTACTTTTAGTCCATGCTTTTGTAGGCGATTTAAAACCTGTTCTATTCTCTGTAGATGGTCTTCGAAGGAAGTGGCAAAAACTATAATGTCGTCCAGATAAATGAGCGTGGCCTCAAAGTTTAAATCGCTCAAGCATCTTTCCATCAGCCGTTGAAATGTTCCCGGAGCAGTGGCTATTAAATTCATACTTTCCCACTGGGAGTACAAAGGCAGTCTTGGGCCTGTCCTGCTCTGATATCGGCACTTGCCAGTATCCGCTAGCCAGGTCCAAGGTTAAAAAAAATTTGGCCTACCCCAACGCAGAGAGGGATTCTTCAATTCTGGGCAACAGAAATGCATCTTTTACTGTTCAGGCATTGAGTTTGCGATAATCTGCACAAAAACTCAGCATGCCATTCTTTTTCCTCACCAGCACTATAGGGGCAGCCCATGGGCTTTGGCTCTCTCTATTTACGCCCTTCTGCAGCATTTGGCCCAACATACTTTTTACCTCTTGGTACATTTGTGGAGGTATTTGTTGGTATCGTTCACTTATGGGCGCAGCACTCCCCGTCGGTATTTCGTGGGTAATGGCGGTGGTGCAAAAGTCATCCTCATGATGAGCGAAGACGTCCCGGTACCGCCCGAGTAGGGCCTCCACCTGTTGGACTTGTGACGGAGTAAGGTCAGACAGTTCATCCCGCATCCGCTCTAGTATCTGATGTCCCTCCTGAAGATGCTAAGGCTCTGGTACCAAAGAAGAGTCCACCTCCACTGTCCACGGTTTTTCCTGCTTTACCGCCAGCTGTAGAGCCTGAGGAGGAGTTACTTCTTTGGGCATGCCCATAATCCGAGCCACTTCACTCCTAGGGGAAATTGTAATGTCCTGTGTTCCTAGGTTGACACAGCGCACAGGGACCATTCCATCCCGGACTATGGCTAGGGAGCGGGCTACAAGGATCCCTGACTGAAGTTGTTCGGAAATAGAAGGATCAACTTGAATCTCCACTCCCTCAAGTGGTAAGCGGGCCCAGACAGGCAGGGTCAGCATGCTCTGCCCCGGTGGCAGAACAAGTTTGGTCAAAGCGGGAACGATCTCTTTCACTAGCGCGCTTCCGTCACTGGCGGACACTTGAGCTTGAGCCACGCGAATCACCTGTTGGAACGCTCTCCTTTGAGGGGTGTGTGGACTCCACTGCTTCAGGACTGCATCAGAGGACTCACTGACGAGGAGGTTTCTGAAATCTTTTAAGACATTCATCCCCAGAGTGACGGCATGTCTACTATTTTCTTCACCATGGGTCACTACCACACCTTTCCGACCTAGGTTTTTGCCGCAGATGGTTATATGCATCCACACCACTCCTGCGACCGGAATGGGCAAGTGATTGGCAGCTGTCAGCTTTATTACCGGGCCCCACTAAGGCCGCATTACTTCGGGAAAATGTCGCCGGAAATAAGCCTCCGGCATCGTAGTCACCTTTGAGCCCATATCCACCAGACAACGTATGGCTTGACCATCTATTTCGGCTCAAACAGGAGGACACACATCCTAAATGGGAGAACAGGAGATTGCAATGCTCTGCTGATCTTTGACACTCCTATTAGAAGGAATGGAGAGGTAGCATGCATGTTTCTTGGATCAGTGACTGTCAGATGTGAATGTCGATAAATTTTAAACTTAAGAACGCCCCTTTAATGAGGTTGTCTGGTGGGACTAATATAGTGATGACCTTTCAGCAAGATAAGCCATTAGTATGAGATTGATTGGGGTCTTACCCTTAACTTATGAGCAGTCATTGATTTCCACTATAATTTAACTATAATCGCAACCTTCGATCCTCTCAAGATCTCCTTCTCGACTCCCCCCTCATCTCTTCTTCCCACAACCGCATACAAGACTTCTCCCGGGCTTCCCCCATACTCTGGAACTCCCTGCCGCAAAACATCAGACTTTCACCAACAACGGAGACCTTCAAGAAAAACCTGAAGACCCACCTGTTCCGACAAGCCTACAACCTGCAATGATCCTCAGTGTACTGAACCATCGCACGACCAGCTCTACCCTCTCCTAGTGTATTCTCACCCTTCCCTGTAGACTGTGAGCCCTCGCGGGCAGGGTCCTCTCTCCTTCTGTACTTATGCGTCCCTTGTCTAGCACATGTTTATTGTATCTGTCTATATTTTTCCCTTTTCATATGTAAAGCGCCATGGAATAAATGGCACTATATAAATGTATAATAAAAAAAAATAATAATAATTTACCCCAATATCTGGCATAAATAGCTAAACATGCTATCCCACGTTTGGCATCATCCCCTCCCACTATGCGTAACTAGAAAAGTGCAGACTGATGTGAGACCCAAAAAGTCACACATTTTTATTTAAATCAGGAATGTGTAAAACATTTTAGGTTTTTGACAAAATTCTGGCACCTGGCCCTTGAAAGATTCTTCACTATGAGTACTTTGTGAGCTCCATGGTTCCATTTTGTGCCCTATAAGTATATTGCAAACCATATAGGTATATTCTAAACACCATTTGTATGTTTTTTACCTTATGGGTACATTTTGAGACCTATGGGTACACTGAGAGCACAATTGGTACTGTATGCAAACAATCCATGCGTGCCTCAGTAGAATATGCTGTCATTAAAATCCTTACCCGCGCATACCACATATCACACATGGCATAGGCATAAGTAACATAAATTAAAAATGTGCAAAAAAATTATTAAATAATTGTACTCTACTTCTTTAGACATTGCGCCATACCTCACTTGCGCCACTCAATCCGCCTAAAAAATGTAAATACATTTTTAATATTTAACAGGAAAAGTAATATTCAAAGTGAATTTGGTGCGTCATCGACAGGGTTAATACGTGGCGTGTCTTGGTGAAGGGTGTTTCCTCCACACACCTATAGCATGTTCTATTTATACGCTGGAGCAGGAAAGATTCCAAAACTTTTCCCAAACTCCTCTTTTCAGTTTACATCATGGTATGAAACCAGATTGTAGATTAGGGCAATGAGAACATCAGTATCTGGAGATTGTTTCTTGTGTAGAACTGTACCTGAAAAAAGGGGCTCTTCAATCAAAGTAAGCGATCAAACTGTCGCAGGTAGGAATCCCTTAAATAAACTTGAAAATAATTAAAAAATTAAGAAAAAAGTAAAAAAAATAAAATAAAACTTAAAATCACCCATTTAAAATAGAGAAATGAAAAAACAGACATATTTAGTAATACCGCATATGTAAAAATCAATATATGATTAATTAACTAGATCGGAAAACATAAAGAGAAAGAAAAATCAAAACGACAGAATTGCAGCTTTTTGGGGTCAACCTCCCCTCCCTATAAATTGTAACAATAAGCAATCAAAGCATCCTATGGGCACAAAATTGGTACCAATAAAAATGCTAGCTCATCGCGCAAAACAAAAAGCCCTCAGTCAGCCCCCACAACAGAAAGGAAATGTTATGTGTCTTGGAATATGGTGACACAAAGCAAACATTTTTTTTACAAGATTCTGAGTTTTTTTTAAGTCACATAAATAGAAAAAATCAATGAATGTTCAGTGTTGGTGTACAGTCATGGCCAAAAGTTTTGAGAATGACAC
>VIAB01036852.1:11128-25872 GCA_009801035.1 Oophaga pumilio
ATCATTATAATTTGTTATAACTAACCGTAGTTAGTTACTATGCTTGGGCAGCGCCGGCTCTTCAACTAGTTATATATATTTTACAAGTTTACCTAACCTCACATAAATTATATTGGTTTGGTAGATTATCTTCGGATGGATGTCACAGGTGTGGGGAACTGGGTGCAGATTTCTGGCATCTTTTGCCCGATAATAAGGAAATATTGGAATGAAGTAATTTTCACATTATCACATATAATTATAATTAGGACTTCAGTCGATTGTGTTCTAAAACTCTGTGCCTTGGGTATTGTAGATGAGGAAATTTGGCCCCATTATGATAAAATATTTCTCCGTGAAACTATGTTCTTTGCCAGGAAGGCAATAGCATTGAGGTGGATGGGGGGAGACCTCCCACCATGACTCAATGGAAAAAGTTGGGCAATGACATAATAAAATATATAAAAAATATTTATATAGGAATAGTGGATGTCCTCAAAAATTCCATAAAAATTAGAGAAAATGTTGCGATTCCCCTCTAACACATCTATCTCACAACACACTGACTTCCTTACTTCCACTCTACAAACCCTGATGTGTTCCAGGTTTCTAATACATGGGATGAGATTCCTGATCTTGAATGGATCAAGAAGAGTGTACTCTTGTCTTGAATTAATGTGTACTGTGATCTCTACTACATTCACATAATTATGATGCTTCAGATGAGTGCAATGTATATTAATATATTTTACTGTATTGCAGTTACCTTTCATTAAATGTACAATACAATACCTGCAACATTGTTGCAGAATAGATATTTACAGACGTTTGTAACAAGATCCGGATTTATATTTTATTGTTGTATGTTTGTAACATTTATTATGAAGAATTTTCCCAAAAAACAAGTTTAAAAACAAAAATAAAATAGGAGAAGCTTTGCAATTTGTTTTATTTTATTTTTTTCATACAAGAAAACCACTGAGTAAACACTCATGATGAAAACTGAAACTCTGATGTAAATCAGATCATAAACACTGATGAAAATCACATTATTTTTTAACTTACCAATAGCATGATTAACTTTTGAATGAGGCTTTGAAAGGTACCTGTCGCTTCCGGTGGTTTCTCAGAATAAGCTATGGTGTGTGAGTGCATTATAAATAACACTATTACTAGTCATTATATGACTTGTATCCTGCACTTTTCATCAGTTATTGTCACGCTGTATAGCAGATATATATATGTGATGTCAGTAATCTATATCAAAAGGGCAACATACTATATAACATGCGCATAGATATATGATAACATAGAATTACCTGACAGAATGTCCAGTGGGTCAATACGGAATCCGTTATACGCTGTCTCCGGCTAGAGGGTGACCGGGGTCTATGCTGACCCTAAACTGGGGTCCTGACTAATCCCTCTACCTGGAGGTACTGTTAAAGGTACAGAGGTCCAGGCCACCAGCGTAAACCCTGTCTCCTATCAATCCCTGACAACTGTAATCTAGTCCTAAGAAGGACCCTGATTACCACCAAAGGGAATGAACAGGTAACGGTTAATGAACAGAAAGACATACAAGAAAGACAAGGAATAAAGTAAATAAAGTCTTACATACAACACTCACACACAGTAGGAACACCTAAGGTCTCAGAGATAAACTATAAGCTGTAAGAGTAAAAACAACTAAGGAGCTCTTAGCTTAAGTATTCTCAGAACCGATCCAGTCTGCTAGACTACATGAATGCTTTCACCGGCATCTAACAAGCAGACTGGCAGGTATATGAAGGAAGCTAATTAGAACATAATCAAAAGCAGCCGGGCGAGGCTGGACCTAGTCTTAGCAAAGAGCTAGGTAAAATTAACTCCCTCATTACCAAACACAAAGAAACAGCAACTCAGCTGTGAGAAGTCAGAGTGTGTAATCGCGACGATCCTCGTGGCGATACACCCATGACAGTTATTCCCTCAGCAGGTTTCAAAGACGGTCAGCCTGTTAATCTGTTGTCTGAGTGAAACTGGGACAGAAGTCATTTAATGGCTGGCTTCCATCCATTCTGCGCCAGTTGCAATGGTTCCTGTGGATTTATTGTATGAGCTAGACTGCCTGTAAAGTGAGAGTATGTGATCCTATGCAAAGAGCCACTGTGCTGTATCAACTGAAAGGCCTTGTGAGGATGGTGAGGAGTATTGATTGTGAAATACCTGGACAGTGTGAAGTTGTCACTGGGATTGTGCAACCTTTATACTATGAATGTCTTTGTAAACCTACTGAAGATGTGTGACAGAAGCGTAGTCAGCATAATAATCCCTAAGTGAAAGAATGAATGAGAAGTGGTCCTGCTATCTTGTGGCCAATTGTGTGCCAGAGTTTCAGAGGGAAATTGCAGAAATTGGAAATATGTTGATGCAGTAACATTTAAGCCAAGTATATCTTCATAGTGATTTTTTTTGTTACTGCGATTAAAAGAGATTGTGACATTTTTGTGCTTCTACACTGACTTGAGAAATCTCCTGGCAACTGCCATCCTGTAAGTTATTCTGAGGTTGCAGCCCTGCTATGCAAGTTCAGCACACCTCTGTCTTTGTCAGTTGTCTCTGAGCTAGTTGGTGGAGACCATCAGCTATGATGTATTCAATGAGCAATGCAATCTGTTCCCTCAGTGAGCTGGCAGTCTAAATTGTCTTGAGCAAAACAGGTATTAGCAATTTTCCATTGTGAATCATGAATTCAGGAGGAAGATGAGAGGAGGTGGCAGGTGGAATGAAAAGAAGAGGCTGAGAAATAGAGAAAGAAGCATATTTATCTGAGAAAAGATATTACAAAGTTTGCTTGTACTGTTGATTTATGTAAAGTTTGTTGAAATGAAAGTGACTAGTTAAGGCACTAGCATGGTCCTTAACTCCTTCCCGACACCTGTCGTACATGTACGGTGTATGTCAGGTTTATGGAAATGTCACTGGATTTTAGCCTCTAATATCACTGATCAGAGCTATGCTGTTAATTCCTTAAAGAGAACCTGTCATATAAAAAAAATGCAGGTTAATAGCCCACTGAAGCTGCCCAGTGGCCACACTGAGAGGCCTGCTGTTGGGAGGAAATTAACTTTGAGGAGCCCCCCACTACAGGGTGACGAAATGCGTAGGGAGGGTTTGTACAAGGACATTTTTAGAGGGATAGGTCAGACTTGGGCACTGTCCTTGTCTGGATGGGAGATATCGTATTGGGCATGACATGGAATATAGTTTTACCTGTCTGAGTTTATTTAAATTTTCACCCTTATGCATGATGTTTTTGCCAATTGAAACCTTCTAATGGTAATATCCAACCATTTTTTAATTAAGCACTGGTTCACTTTATCACTTTAATGTCTGTATATATCAGTGCGAGGTATTAACTACCCATATTTTAATCTTGAATATTAAAAGTTGTATTTTATCTATCATATCTGATCCTGCTTACCCCTAAGACTGGGATAGGAATGTGATTGCTGCATGGGGTTAAAGAACCCATCTTGGGATGTCAAGGAGCTCATAGTTGCGCAGGGCAAGATTCAGGGGTTGCCTGCCTTATTTTTCTCTAGTGGCAGAGCTCCCCTTCCCATCCATCTCACCATGCACCATCTGGTTCCTTGGAGCATGGCATTCAGGGACTGCCCTAAAGTGGTGCTTGGTGTCTGCCGGTAGCCAAGTCCCAACTCGCCATCAGATGGCAGATGAATACTCAGTAGGCACTAGGCTCCATCCAACCGGGAAAAGCCTGGTCCATCACGCAGTGTCTACATCCGCCATCTTGACAGGCGGAATGTATATGACCTCTTCATAACTCCATAAAGTGAATACAGAATTTATTCAGACTCAGATTTTAAAAGAAATAGGATCCAAACTAGACATTAAATAAATTCAGACACCAGGCCAAGCCTCCATGTTTTTGTCGAGCCTTTACCACAAAATAAAGACTTCAGACCAGTCCTAATTATAAATTCCTGACTATACCTCAAGATACAGGCCCCCAAATCAATACAAATTCCAGCCCTACTCTTAAAAAAATAAACAGGTCCCAGATCATAAAATACAGATCAGACTCCAAAATAAATACAGAACCCAGATCAAAACCCCCCAAAAGAAAATAATTCCGCACCCAGGCTAAATACAGAACAAAAAGTGTTTTCAGGACTGTCATTGGGAAATTAGGTGCATTGCCACCAAAGAGTGAGGAGGAGCATCGCAAGTTGTGTGAGTTAGGTGAAGTAAATAACTACAAAGTCAGGACATAACTTCTTGAAGTTTGCCCTTCCTGGAGTTTTCAAAATGGGCAAGTCTATGTTTCCTTATTGTACTGTGTATGTCAGATACATTACTTCATGCTCCACCTAATATACAATACTTGCTAGCTGAGCAAAGTCTGACAGCG
The DNA here is from genome assembly GCA_009801035.1 of Oophaga pumilio. Classification (NCBI taxonomy): domain Eukaryota; kingdom Metazoa; phylum Chordata; class Amphibia; order Anura; family Dendrobatidae; genus Oophaga; species Oophaga pumilio. Next base: position 15,525 of record VIAB01036852.1, read on the forward strand.
TGTCAGATCCCGTCCTCATGGATTACACCGCTGTGGTCATAACAGGAAGTTGCTGTGTGGTGCTGCAGAAGAAGTAGGCTGTGTATACAATAACCGGAAGTTGTTGTGTGGTGCTGCAGAAGAATAGGCTGTGTATACAATAACCGGAAGTTGCTGTGTGGTGCTGCAGAAGAAGTAGGCTGTGTATACAATAACAGGAAGTTGCTGTGTGGTGCTGCAGAAGAAGTAGTCTGTCTATACAATAACCGGAAGTTGCTGTGTGGTGCTTCAAAAGAAATAGGCTGTGTATACAATAACAGGAAGTTGCTGCGTGGTGCTGCAGAAGTAGGCTGTGTATACAATAACAGGAAGTTGCTGTGTGGCGCTGCAGAAGAAGTAGGCTGTGAATACGATAACAGGAAGTTGCTGTGTGGCTCTGCAGAAGAAGTAGGCTGTGTATACAATAACAGGAAGTTGCTGTGTGGCGCTTCAGAAGAAGTAGGCTGTGTATACAGTAACAGGAAGTTAATATGTTGTGCTGCAGAAGAAGCAGGTTGTGTGTACAATAACAGGAAGTTGCTGTGTGGCGCTGCAAAAGTAGGCTGTGTATACAATAACAGGAAGTTGCTGTGTGGCGCTGCAGATGAAGTAGGCTGTGTATGCAGTAACAGGAAGTTGCTGTGTGGCGCTGCAGAAGAAGTAGGCTGTGTATACAATAACAGGAAGTTGCTGTGGGCGCTGTAGAAGAAGTAGGCTGTGTACATCCTGTATTTATTCTTAAAGGGAACCTGTCAGCAGAATTGTGCATAGTAATCTACAGACACTGTCAGGGCGGCGCCGGTATACTGATTAAAATGATACCTTGGTTGATGAAATCCGTCTTGTGGTTGTTGTTTAATCTATATTTTCAGTTTTGAGTTAATGATATGCCCATGCTTTGCACATGAACTAACTGTCATATATAAGCATTTTATTAATAGTGGAAACAGACTTCCCACCCTCCTCTTTTGCTCTACATACAAAAATCAAGGAAATTAGGAATTTAGAACACATTGCAGTCTTAATTAACCAGTTCAGAACTGACCATTTACCCCGTTTCTGACCAGGCATATTTTCCTGTTTTTTTGTAAAACAACAAGAGTTGTAAAAAGTTTTCTCATTCAGATATTCAAATCATTTTTCTGTCTTTTTAGTGATACATGGGATACAATTTTTATTTAGTTATTTTGTAGTTATTTTTATGCTAACTTTTTAAAATTCTTTTGGAAATACATTTCAGTTTTTCCCCTTTATTAGGTTATTTTTTATGACTACTAAAAACATCTAAAATACATTTGAATATATCGGAAATGTTTTTTTTCCATGGAGGTGAGTCGTGTAACAGATTGTATTATCTGTTGCTTTTCTTAATTATTTTGTTACCTTCTTTTTATTTATCTTTAATTTAGATCACATATTGTACCCCCGTACGGTAATTAACCCATTCACAACCTTGGGGTTTTCCGCTTTTGCGTTTCCAGTTTTTGCTCCCTGTCTTCCCAGAGCCATAACAATTTTTCTGTCAATATTGCCATCTGAGGGCTTGTTTTTTGTGGGACGAGTTGTACTTTTGATTGACACCTTTGGTTTTATTATATAATGAATGGGAAAAAAATTCAAAGTGCGGTGAAATTGCAAAAAAAGTGCAACTCCACAATTTTTTTGGCTTTTTTTTACCATGTTCACTAAATGCTAAAACAGACATGCCATAATGATTCTCCAGGTCACTATGAGTTTGGAGATACCAAACATGACTAGGTTCCTTTTTATTTAAGGGGTGAAAAAAATCCAAAGTTTGCAAAATAAGAAAAATATGAGGCCATTTTCCAAAACCCATAGCATCTCCATTTTTCAGAGGCTGGGTGAGGGCTTATTTTTTGCATGCTGAGCTAATGTTTTTATTGTTACCATTTCGGGGTAGGTGCGATCTTTTGATGGCCTGTTGTTGCATATTATTGCAGTGTTGCGGCAAACAAAAATTCTGGTGTTTTGATTTATCTCTTGCTGATAAAATAATGATTTTACCATAACTACAGAAAGCACCCCCAGTAAGTGACTCATCACTAATCAGGATCTCTGTGACTACATTATGCTGCTCTCACATTGGGTGACAAAAACCTGGTGACAAATTGTCCTTCAGATGAGAATTCAGAGTCCAGCTAAAAAATAAAATAGTTTTTGAGTCCAAAATTATTCAGACTCCACCCAATCAGACTGACTGGCCTCTGTAGCTTGTACTGGGCAGTGTGAGATCTCAGCAGCAAGAGGGACACAGAGGAGCTGTCAGGCTAGGTGAGAATAGACTGAGCCAGTGGATGCTAAAAAAAAATACAGCATATACTGTAGTATCGAATTATGTGTTGAAAGGATAAACACTTTTTTAATTGACTGTATTTGATCATGTACATTTTAAAATGTTGATGTATAAGACAGATATCACAAGGACATAAAAAATGGACACATGAATGAGAATATGGCTGAAAATTGTCTGAGTTTTCTGCATGAAACTTGAGCGATTTTTCAGACACTTATCTGTCCCCGACCTAACTCGGAGAGAATGGAAGAGTATGAACTGAGCAGGAATGCTGACAGATTTGTATATTTTTGGCTCTCAATCACTTGATATTCTCAGTTAGATAAAGGACACTTTTCCACCAAAATGGTAGGTATTTTTAATTAAGACTATTTAAATAGTCATTTACATTTGTATTTCGGAACAAAATAAATAATAAGTCTTTGTAAAGGTGTACATGGCCTTAAAATACCAGCTTACAATTTGCGTATAATATTACTTACATTTTTTAATTATAGAATTAATTATTGAATGACAAGAGTTTCTATTTACTTATAAGGATAATAGAAACTGCAAAGCTGTTTGTAAAATTAATTAAGCCTTTCTCATTCTACAGTACTTAAATGCTGTTTGATCTGTAATATCCTGCCCAGAAGCCACTTTAGGTCTTGGATTTGTTTCCTCAGGTAATTATAATTTGTCAAACACCAACAAGAATTGTGCTGCGACTCTGTAATAATATACTAATTAGCCTAACTCTGATGTCCTATAGTATTTTGATAATGAAGCTAACAGTCTGACACCATTGCTAACATAATTGCTGGTTACTTGTTACAATTCTTCACACTAAATAAAAGCCTTTTTAACAATTTGTAATATTTTTTCTTTTTACTTTTTTCATTTATAGAACATTAGAAGATGACTTGAAGCTAAGCAGTGATGAGGATGACTGTATTCAGGTAACATTAATTAACTCTATTTAACTATGTACAGTATCATTATTGTTCATGATCTGAAATTATGGAATTGCATCACATCCATTATGTCAAAGGAAGAATTCAGGAAGCAATTTTGATTCGACCTTTGTCTAATCAAGTGAAGTGAGGAAGAAAGAAATATTCCACTTGTTACGTCACTGCTGAATAATTGCTACAGTTTTAACAGTCTATTGTAATGTATAATAACAGCCCTTTTTCATATGCCATAATAGGGTATATGAAGTTTTACTTTTAAGCTGCCTGGTCACTTGTGAAGCATATCTGATCAGCGCAGTTCAAAGTCTGGACACTGGGACAGTGTCAGGTTGTGGGAGAAAACTAGGCAATTGCCCAAGGCAGCCATCACCAAAAGGGCCTCCAGTGTTTAGAAGCCAGAAACTGTTTTGATAATACCAGTCCTGCATTATTAGTGCAGTTTCTGAGGTAAGAAGTGCAGATGGACCATTGATGACATCACGGTGTGACCATCATGCAACCAGAGGTCTTTCACCCTGTGAAGGTCACAAAGATCACTACTGGAAAACCTGTCTTCTAGCCCAAACTTGTTTTGGTCAGATTGGCCCGTCGTAGTCCATCAGCAGATGTCCAGAGTATCATCTCCCATGAACAATGTCCCACCATGGCAAGAAAAAAGTTACAAACCATCAAAATTTCTGGACTGATAGCTACAATGATGATAGAAGGGGTTAGCTAAAAGGCTCACTGGGCATAAAATTATTTCTAAAATTCCTTGAAAAGAGGTAGAGAGATGTCTTGTTTTGAGTACGAGACTGTAGAGACATTCATATATGATAGATATGTTGCTTCAGCATAGCTAAACTTAATTTGTGAGTGAAAATATGGTCTAATAACAGTTTAATATAAAGTGCGGAGAAAGAGGAGGAGGACTTTATTATCTGGCCTGTACAAATTATTCAAAGTAAGAGAATACACCCAATATATCTTGTCTACCCTGTTTAGACTTCAGAATGGTACTAGACAAGGTTAGACTGCTATCAAAGTTGCTCTTTAATGTAGAAGTGGAACTGTTTGCCCGTTATCTAAATTGTTCCTATTCCATGGCATTAAGATGAAGTTGTTGTGAATGTGCTAGAGATGGTTTCTGGGCAGAGGCTCCCTCTGGTGGTTACAGACAGTACTGAACCTTCCAGCGAGGAATGACAATCTGGGATCACTGACTAGACTGATATAAGGGAGGTTCCCTCCCATGATGGTTGCCGGTGATCAATTGTTCTTGTCTCAATTGTGGTTCCTGGTTCATTTGGAAGTTTGCTGGAGTCTTGCCTGCGTCTGCTGCTTTCAGATAAGATATTTTTGCTTTTCTTTTTGTGCTTGCTTTTTGCATAGTTTTCTGCACTTTTGGAGTTCAGCTGGGTCCCCTCCTGGGGCCTGTGCTCCTCTCAGTTTATCTGTAGCCACTGTTATTTATTCATTTGCTTTTTCCTGTTTTTTCAGTGGCTGCGGCTTGGTTTTGTTACACCAGAGATCTGATTTAGGTGGATGAGATAGTGTGATCTCAGGTTTTTTGTCAATCAAAAGTGTTGGTATTTTTTAGGGGTTTTTTTGGATTGCAGTCAGAATTCTTTCCTATACTTTTCTGTCTAGACAGATTTGGCCCCAGCGTTTGCTCATTCTATTTTCTGTCTGTGTCCGTGCCTTCTTCTTGTCTAACCGCCATTACATGTTTGAGGGCTTCCTATTTTCTTTGGGGATCTGCTCCGGGGCAGATAGCTTTAATCTTTCTGCCTTTAGGTGTAGTTATCTCTCAGGCTGTGACGAAGCGTCTAGGATCAACGAAGGAACGCTCCACGGCTACCTCTAGTTGTGTGGTTAGTTCAGGTTACTGCAATCCAATAGGTTCCAGCCTCTCTGGTGTATTACCGTTTTTGCTATTTCTCCTCAGCTACCTAAACATAACAGAAGTGTTGTCAGGTGAAGGTGGAGCAACTTTTTAAACTCTCCAGTAAATTGGAAGTTACTCAGGATATAAAGTCAATTGTATCCAAGTGTGAACTCCTCTTCTTATCGACTAGACAGGCCAAAAAGACATACTACCATGCCGTCTTTGATGACATGTAGCAGAATCATTTACTAAGTACCCGGCAGTAAAAATTGGTAGATTCATATTGCCTTTATATAACCTAAATTATCAACCATTACCAACAAAGAGCTTATCAGAATTTTCTATGTGGCACACACTACCACTTTCGGTATTAGGTAAATGTAATCTCATAAAGATGATGATCACTTTGAAATTACTGTATAGAATGTAAACACATACTGTCATGGCTGAAAAGGTTGACACCCTTGAAATTGTTCCAGAAAATGAAGTATTTCTCACAGAAAATTATTGTAATTGCACATGTTTTGTTATACTCATATTTATTTGTTTTGTGTGTATTGGAACAACGCAAAAAAAACAGAGAAAAAAGACAAATTGGACATCATTTCACACAAAACCCCTAAGATGGGCCGGACAAAATTATTTTTACCTTTCCAAAATTGTGGGTAAACAACTTTGTTTCACGGATGTAATGCTTGTTCAAACTCACATGTGGCAAGTAACAGGTGTGGGGAATATGAAAGCCACACCTGAAACCAGATAAAAAGGGGAGAAGTTGATTAAATCTTTGCACTGTGTGTCTGTGTGTGACACACTAAGCATGGAAATGAGAAAGTGGAGAAGAGAACTGCCTGAGGACATGAGAACCAACATTTTTGAACAATAACAGCAATATCAAGGTTACAAGTCCATCTCCAGAGACCTTGATGTTCCTTTATCCACAGTGCACAACATAATCAAGAAGTTTACAACACATGGCACTGTAGCTTATTTCCCTGGACGTGTACGGCAGAGAAAAATTGATGAAAGATAGCTACGCAGAATAGTCTGGATGGTGGCTAAGCAGCTCCAATAAAGTTCCTAAGAAGTTCAAGCTGTCCTACAGGTTCAGGGTGCATCAGTGCCAGCATGAACTATCAATTGACATTTGAATAGAATTAAACGTTATGACGGGAGAACCTGGAAGAACCACTGCTGACACAGAGACATAAAAAAAAACTAGACTGCAGTTTGACAAAATGTGAGTAAGTCAAAACCATTCTGGGAAAGCATCTTGTGGAGAGATGAGACCAAGATAGAGCTTTTTGGTAAAGCCACATCATTCTACTGTTTACCAAAAACAGAATGAGGCCTACAAAGAAAAGAACACAGTACCTACAGTCAAATATGGTGAAGGTTCAAAGATGTTTTGGAGTAATTTTGCTGTCTCTGGCATGGTCGGCCATGACTATATATGGTCATGTGCACTCAGATCTAGGACTGTAAATGCGGTTTGCACATCCATGGAACTTGATAATCATTCTACACTCCGCTTTATCACATCTTTCAAGAATGTTAAAAGATAAGAATTGCTGAGAGACACAATAATCAGCTGGAAGATATTGTGTCAGAAGGGATCACCCAAGGTTCCTTCTAGAAGCTGTAAGTGCTCTGTTTCGGTAGGGGAAGCAAAAGGGAGTAAAAATGGTAGGACATATGTTCGATCTGCAGGAAGACAGAGGTTTGAATTGAAGAAGAGGTTTGGCCTTGAGGATATACAGCATGTACAATATTTTCAAATAAAAACACTGTAAGAAAATGGATTGGACTTATCCAAAGAACGGAGGACTAACACCTTTGACATTTTTATCGGAGGTGCAGGCAAGCCTACCATCACACATACAGTTAGGTTCAGAAATATCTGGACAGTGACCGAATATTCGTGATATGGGCTCTGCATGCCACTATTTTGGATTTAAAATGAAACAACTGAGACGCAATTGAAATGAAGACTTTTAGATTTAATTAAAGGGGGTGAGCAAAAATATCCCGTGAAACAATTAGGAATTGCAACCATTTTTCAACAAAGCCTCCTCAGTTCAGGGGTTCAAAAGTAATTGAACAAATTAACTTTATTATAAATATAATGTTAATTTTTAATACTTTGTAGAGGATCCTATGCAGGCAATTACTGCCTGAAGCTTGAAAGCCATGGATATCACCATGCAAATTGCCTCTTCAAACAAAGAGGACTTGTACTCTATAGCGCCACCTATTGGAAGTAGCGATCCTACAAGTCACAATCAACCCTTTAACGAGTCTTGTAATATGACTTAGGATAAAAGCCAAATCAGAATCTCCATTTGCAGACACGGTGTTTCGGACTGTTGGTCCTCGTCAGTGCAAAGTAGGAGAGATCTGATTTGGCTAGATGAGAGGCTCTGGACTGGGGTCTGGGGGGTAAGGTTTCTCCTTGTGGAGAGTGACATACCAGCTCTGGCGTGTCGAGGCAAGGAGGCTTATTCGCCGTGCAATGCTCCTCTGGGAAATTTTAATATGCAAATTGCCTCTTCAAACAAAGATATCACCAAACGCTGAGTTTCCTCCTTTGTGATGCTTTTCTAGGCCTTTAACTGCAGCTGACTTCAGTTGTTGCTTGTTTGTGAGTCTTTCTGCCTTAAGTTTTACCTTAAGCATGTGAAATCCATGCTCGATAAGGTCGAGATCTGGTGATTGACTCAGCCATTGCAGAATATTCCACTGCTTTGCCTTAAAAAACTCCTGGGTTGCTTTCGCAGTTTTGCATTCTGTTTTGGGTCAGTGTCTATCTGTACTGTGAAGCAAGCACCGTTCAATCAACCTTGTTGCATTTGCTTTAATCGTAGCAGAAAGTATAGCCTTGTGCACTTTTGTATTCATCAGGCTGCTTCTGTCTTGAGCCGCATCATCAATAAACACTTGTGAACCAGTGCCATTGGAAGCCATGCATGCCCATGCTATCACACTGCCTCCACCATATTTTACAGTGGATGTGGTGCCCTTTGGATTTCTCCATGCTTTCTTCTTCTCATAATTCTGGTAGAGATTGACCCAGGCCCGGATTGCTAATCTGCCGAGCCAGACAGATGCCTGGTGGGCTGGCGGCTCTGTAATACAAAGTGGGCCGCCGGCCCTTTAAAACATCTTACAAGAGGCCCTGTGTGTGTGCATTCTCTCCCTTGCACACGCTGACAAGAGCCACTATGGCACTTGTCAGTACGTGCTCACCGCGGCGGCCACATCAGTGTGTGCAAGCAGGAGAGTGTGCGCACACAGGGCCTTCAGTCACAAGTTTGAAAGGGCCACCGTGGCGCACGCAGGGCCCTTCAGTCTGACACTGGCCAGTACCAGCGTCAGAGCAGCTTTTTTTTTTTGTTTCCTGCGCTATTCACCCCAGCCAGGGAACCGCTCCTCTGCACGGCCAATGATTGAGTGAGGGGTGGGCTGGGCTGGGGGGCAGAAGGCATATGCCCCCTGGGCCGCCCCTCCAGCAGCTGTGCAGAGACACAAGACTGGCTGCTTCTTCCACCGGGCCATCACTGCGCCTTTAAATCTTGTTTCTGTGCCGGCTCTTCCCCATCACAGCTAGCAGACACGGCCCTGTCTGCTAAAATGATTTAATGCAGAGCGCCCTGCACTGCCATCTAGCTTCCTGCTGGATAGGACCTTCAAAGGAGCCTGTGGGCCAGAGAAAATTCAGGGGAAGGTAAAAAAAAACTCCCCTAATAAGTGTGTACATGTATGTTGTTTCTGTATATTTATATGTCTGTACATATGAATTTTATAAGATTTTTTAAGTCTTCAAATATGTATATGACTGCATGCATATATATCTGTGTATATGTGTGTGTCTGCATGTGTGCATATCTGCATGAGTGTCTGTGTGCTTGTGTATGTGCGTGTATGCATGTGAGCGTGTCTGCGAGCATGTCTATAAGCATGTCTATAAGTGTGTATAAGTGTGTCTTAATGCGTGTTGCGAGCGTGTCTGTGGGTGTGTCTATAAGCATGTCTGCATGCGTGTTTATAATCATGTCTGTAAGCATGCCTGCAAGCTAGCCTGCATGTGTGTGCCTGTTTGCGTGAGTGCATACGTGTCTGCGTGCGTGCCTGTCTGCGTGCGTACATACTGTATCTGCATACGTGCCTGTCTGCGTGCGTGCCTGTCTGCTTGCGTGCCTGTCTGCGTGCGTGCCTGTCTGCCTGCATGCGTGCCTGTCTGCTTGCGTGTTTGTTTGCGTGCAAGTCTCCGTGCAATTGTCTATAAGCATGTCTGTCTGTGTGCGTCCTTTTATAAGAGTGTCTATAAGCGTATCTATGTACTTATCTAAGTGAGTGTGTGCGAGCGTCTCTGTGTGCATGTCTGCATGCATGTCTATGAGCGTGTCTGCGAGGGTGAGTGCCACTATATACTATATACCCAGCTCCACTCTATATTCCATACCCCAGTATATATTGTGGAGCTGTGTATACTTCTCCTGTCCTGTATACATGGTGTAATTCTCAGTATCTGCTCTTATTATGTGTGTATATATATACTGTATATATCTATATCTATCACTCCGATAAATTGTGAAAAAAGTGGCGGACTCTTTCTTAGCCCATGTGGCAACGTTTCAGATCCATAACATAACCTAACTGAAATGTTGCCACATGGGATAATAAAGAGTCCACCCCTCCCCTGCTTGCTTAGGGCCCCGGCACTTGCAATACTTACCTCTTCCCGCTCTTCCGCTGCGGCGTCTTCTGACTGTGACATTTCAGGTCAGAGGGTGCAGTGATGTCACGTCTGTGCGCCCTCTGCCTGAACAGTCACAGTGCAGAAAGTCGGAAGGCGCCGATGTTGAGGAGTCCAAGGCAGAGCAGCGGCCAGCGAGGAGAGATGAGGATTTCAGGTTTTTAATGTTTTGAGCAATATATGGGGACCATCATATACTGGAGCATCATATGGGGCCCATCATACACTGGAGCATTATATGGGGAACATTATAAATGGAGCATCATATGGGGTCCATTATACTGAAGCATAATATGGGGCCCATTATATACTGGATCATCATATGGTGCCCATTATATGTGGAGCATTATATGGGGCCAATCATATAATGGAGCATTATGTGGGGCCCATTATATATGGAGCATCATATGTGGCCCATTATATATGGAGCATCATATGGG
>VIAB01036858.1:2483-21201 GCA_009801035.1 Oophaga pumilio
GTCGGCCCCTGTCTGATGAGGTCTCTCTGAAGGCTGACGGGCCCATTTCTGGAAAAGGGACGCCCTGGCTAGAAAAGGAGCCATGGAAGGTATCCAAGGCCCTAGTCAGAGAATCCATGGACTGTGCCAGAAACGCAGGCCACCCTGAAGGACCCGGCTGATTGGGATCAGGAATAGATAGGGGCTCCTGAACGGTAGTAGGGGGCTCCTGAGCGGTAGAAGCAGTGGGCTCTTGGGCACATGATGCACAGAATTGGGAATCATGCTTTGAAGGCAGGGGAGCGTTGCATGAAGCACAGGCGGCATACACCACAGTGTGGTTTTTGTCAGGCCTTTTAGAGCCCTTTGATTGCGACATATTTCGCACCTGAGAGCCTGCTGAAGGAGAAGGGTTAAGCGCTGTGTAAGCTTACCCAGGTCCTGTGTCCGAGCCCACGAGAGGAAGATGAGGCGCTGAAGAATAGCCTGTTCGGTACCGCAGCGTTGATAATCCTGACAGGCCGGAAGATGGCGGCCGAGATTTTGCTGTTTTGCGCTTCTCGTGAGACATGGGAGGGAAGAGAAGGAGAAAGTAGGGAGGAGTTAATCACTCTCTACCAATGGCCGGGCCCTGAAAGCGCACGATGTGGGCGGAGCTAACAGGGAGCGCGGTAAGCCTGCCCTCCTCTTGAGGCCTATCCCGGTCCGAAGCCGGGGCCTAAATTTGTGGTGCCGGCCCTGCGACGCAATAGAGATCGCAATAGCGGCCTCCCCCAGGCAGCAGCCAGGAAACTAACATTTTGTGACGTCGGCCCTGCGACCCGAAAGGGATCGCAAGAGCGGCTGCGACGGAGACAGACGGGGATCCAGGCGGTGGCGCCGCTGACGGCGCAGCAGACACAGACATAGCGCAATATTCAGCGTTTTTTAGATGTACTCACTGCGGAGCCTCCTGGCTCAGAGTACCATGGCTGGCGCGTCCATACATCCTCAATCCACCATCCCTTTCATAGGAAGGCGGAGAGGGTTACTTCCAATCATCCTAGCACCAGCCGCTTTCATTAGTGGTGGTGAGGGGTTATCCGTTCCAAACAATTCCGGAGCGCGTCTTACAGCCGTTAGACACATGGGGAGAGCGGCCCATTAAAGGGATCCGTCGTCCGATGGTATCGTTGCAGGAGGGGGTACGTGGAGGCGACACTCCGCGTTCCCGCCTGTTGATGGTTGTGGGAGATCGGGACTTTTCCTACAAGACCCGTCGCCCTTCCAATTCACGTAAAAAATAATAAAAACAACATTGGGGTCTGAAACCAGACCCTAGTGCCTCCTACAGACACTAAGCAAGAATTGGTTCAGGATTGAGCCAACAGAGGGTGTATACTGCAGGAGGAGGAGTTCACTTTTTCTGTGTATTGCTTAGTGTCCTCCTAGTGGCAGCAGCATAACACCCATGGTCTTGTGTCCCCCAATGAGGCGATGGAGAAATAATATTTGGTTGAAGTACAGTTCTTTCTTATGCATGAGTTGGTTGGGGGGTATATTCTTCCATTTATGGATGTGTACACTATAACAATCATGATATCCATTGACATCTTTGGGTTTGAAGTATGTTCTACTCAAAATGGATTGATTTGAGTGATACAATTCAAGATCCAATATTGTCCCTATAAATATGAGCTGTAAAAGATAAACCCCATATATTCTTATTTACTTTTTCCACAACATCTGTGCCACACCAGATAATAAATATTTCATCGATATAGCAACAGTAATATGTAATGTGCCTAACATGAACGTCAGACATAATCGGCAACTGAGACTCAAAACGCCCCAAAAACACATTGGAGAAACAAGTCCCCATCGCTGTGCCAAAATGCTGCAGGTAAAGCTCATACTGGAAAGAGAAGAGATTGTGCTCCAAATGAATTTTAAACCACTTAAAAGAAATGCCCTCTTTTCAGGTTGGATAGTAGGATTGATGGAGAGATAATCATTCACCGTTTCCAAACCCAACTTGTGGTCAATGCTTGGATAGAGAGCAGTGACATCCAAGGTGACATACCAATAATCATCTTCCCATCTGATGTTCTTAGTTTCTATTAATTGAGTCGAATCCCTCAAATATGATGGCATCTTGAAAACATATTTTTGTAAAAACAGGTCAATATAATGAGAACGTGAGCTTGTGTGTATAGATCCCTCAGACCAAAATGTGAAGGAGTATAACAAATTGATTGAAGGCGCATACAAATCACTTTTGTATTTAATTGTATTTTCAATAAATAAAGAAAAAAAATTTCCTTACTAATTCAGCTCCAAACTGGGCAATATTCTATCATATGCCCAAAGTACATAAACATCAAAAGAATCCCCTTGGACGTTCTATTATTTCGGGGATAGGCTCACTCACAAGCTCCATTTTGCATTGGTATCATTGGCATCTATTAAGGAAGGACTACATTTGGAAAAAAATAATCTCAGAAAAGCCAGTCATCACTTTCCACAGAGGAAGAACAATTTAAAAACACCATAGCACATCCGGCCTCCTGCTAGTGGCTGCCACTATATTCTTACCTCCCCGGCCTGTATGATAATGCCACTCCCTGGCTGGAGTAATAGCCAAAATGCGCGTCGGGGTGGGAGATATTTCAGGTACACTACCTACCATCTGCCTTATCTTATTGATTCAACCACTGATATATATTATATATCTATTATAATTTATTTATATATGTATCACTGGGCAATTGTAGCTGTGATCCTGTACGTTAATATTATACTCATGTGCTTCTACTCTAGCATGTGACTGTATGGTTATTTCTTAAATAGGTATCAAACAGGTCCCTTCCATAGACGTTTTTATAACTTGTTTTTATGATGTCTATAATTTCAGTGTGTGTGCCCGTCTTTTTTCTGCATTTCTACTGCATAATCACTCGTTTTCAAAAAAGATTTTTTATGCTGCCACTATACATGTAATTATTTGACCCCCACATCGGATTTTTGTTTTTTTTTTATATATAATTCTATGTAGATGAGAGGAAGGAGGAGTTAAGAGGCAGAGCACCACCCTCCTATTTAGATAGATGTAGTTACTACTGATAAGATTCTCTCTCAGTAAGGCTATGTGCCCACGTTGCAGAAATGCTGCGGAATTGTCCGCAGCATTTCCACAACTCCCCGCCACGGGTATAACGCATGCGGAATTCGCACGTGTTTTTCCACAAAATACAAGCATTATGCAAGCGTTTTTAGCTTGTGGAATTCAAGCGCTTTTCCAAGTGATTTGAAGCATCGCTTAGAAAAGTTATTGACAGGTTGGTCACAGAAGCATAGTGCTTGACAAGTGTGACCAACTTTAAATATTGCATAGGCAGCATCAATAGTAAAGAGATAGAATGTTAAAAATATGGATATACTCACCTCCTGTCGTCGGCCCCCGATCTCCTCACCGGAGTTCCCGGTCCTCAGCAGCACTGCCGGAAAGTTCCGTTCCCAGTGAGTCATTGCGAGAATGACCTCCGATGACATATCGGTCACTCAACCGCGACGTCACAAAGGTCATTTTAGGGCGAAGCACTCCTGGAAACAAAGCCCTGCGTGCACCACTGAGGACCGGGAGGACTCCAGGGGCCGACAGAGGGTAAACATATCCCTATTTTTTTTTTATTCTATTTTTAACAGGAATATGGTACTCAGGGCCTGAAGGAGAGCCCTGGGTACCATCCGCACATGAAACGCTCACTTTACACATGGTGGGCATGGCCACATGCGTAAATTGAGCGTTTCAATGCAATCCTATGGCGGCGGAATCGCCACGATTTCGCAAAATTAATGAACATGCGTTTTTTTCTGCAATGCGATTACGCTGTGGAAAAAAACCGCAGCATGGGCACAGCAATTGCGGAATGTATTTAAAATTAATGTAATGCGTTTTGTAAGCGGTTTTTAAGAGTTTCCGAGGCAGCAAAGCCGCCGCGGAAACGCTTAATACACGCAACGTGGGCACATAGCTAATGGGAAAGTCTTCACTGAATACAGATTTTACCTCAGTATTGAGACTTTATGATGACTGATCAGTTCTGACAGAAAAAGAAGCAAATTTCTGATAAGCTATTATACAGTTGCTCATTTTCATGTGCACTATTGATTTATGAAATAAAAATTTAAACGAGAGTTACTCTAACAACAGTTACTCTTTAACCCCTTTATTCCATCTGACGTACTATTCCATCCATGTGACCTGGGACTTAATCCCCAAGGAGGTAATGATACGTCATATGCGATCAGCTGCGCTCCCGGGGGGGGGGTGAGCGCAGCTGATCGCGGCCGGGTGTCAGCTGATTCTCACAGCTGACTCCCGGCACTATGTACCAGGAGTGGTCACAGACCTGGACCCGTGAAAGCGTTGAACACGCGAAATGGCCGTCGTCCTTCTTCCCTGTACACTTCCTCTCCCTGCCTGTCCTCCACGAGCTCACAGAAGTTCACAGCACATGGGTGAGTGCCGCATCATTTCTTTTTTGCTTATAAACATGGTACCGCTGAAAACGTCATCTTGTCCCGCAAAAAACGAGCCGCCATACAGCATCATCAGCAAAAAAATAAAAGTTATAGCTCGCAGAATAAAGCGATGCAAAAATAATTTTTTATATATAATCGTTTTTATTGTATAAAAGCGCCAAAACATAAAAACAATGATATAAATGAGGTATCGCTGTAATCGTACTAACCTGAAGAATATACCGTTCCGCGTGTGGTAAAATTGATAAATTGATAAAGCAGTTTTAAACGCCCCCCCAAAAGAAATTTATGAATTGTTGGTTTTTGTTCATTCTGCCTCCCAAAAATCGTAATAAAAAGCGATCAAAAAATGTCATGTGCCCAAAAATAGTACCAATAAAAACGTCAACTCGTCCCGCAAAAAATAAGACCTCACATGACTCTGTGGGCCAAAATGTGGTGATGCAAAAACTATTTTTTGCAATAAAAAGCATCTTTTAGCGCGTGACAGCTGCCAAACCTAAAAACCCGATATAAATAGTAAATCAAACCCCTTTTTATCACCCCCTTAGCTAGGGAAAAATAGTAAAATTTTAAAAATGTATTTATTTCCATTTTCCCATTAATGCTAGCGTTAGGGTTGGGGCTAAAGTTATGGTTGGGATTAGAATTAGGGGTTTGCTAGGGTTAGGTTTGTGGTTAGGGTTATGATTAGGGTTGAGATTAGGGTTAGTGGTGTGTTGGGGTTAGGGTTGGAGTTAGAATTGGGGAGTTTCCACTGTTTAGGCACATCAGGTGCTCTCCAAACGCGACATAACGCCCGCAGACTATTCAATCAAAGTCTGCAATGCAAAACGTCACAACTTCCCTTCCGAGCCCCGACATGTGCCCATACAGTAGTTTTCTCCCACATATAGGGTATCAGCGTACTCAGGACAAATTGAACAACTTTTGCGGTCCAATTTCTCCTGTTACCCTTTGGAAAATAAAATATGGGTATTAAACCTACCGGTAATTCGGTTTCCAGGAGTCCATCCTGACAGCACCATGGAGGACGTCCTCCTCCTCCTTGCAGGGACAAGAAAAGCACACGAGAGGTTAAAAGGTCCCACCCCACCCCCTTTACCTCAGTGATTTGACAAGCACCACACCATGAATGGATGCAAGTGATAACTTTTTTAATTTACTACAACATATTACATCATATGAAATAGCATACATCGGGGGGGAACTAACCGTGCTGTCAGGATGGAATCCTGGAAATTGAATTACCGGTAGGTCTAATATCCATTTTCCCCCTGACAGCACCATGGAGAATACCAAAGAAACCTCCTTAGGGTGGGACTACCGCCTGTAACACTTTCCTTCTGCTGCCCTGATAGCACATCTAATTTGTAATGCTTGCAAAAAGTGTTTATACTCGCCCATGAAGCGGCTTTACAAATCTGCTCTAAAGATGCTCCTGCTCGCTCGGCCCAAGATGCTGAAAGGGCTCTGGTAGAATGGGCTTTTTTACCTACTGGACAGTCTACCCCTACAGATGTATAAGCTTTTGTAATTACTGTGGTAATCCACCTTGCAATGGAAGTTTTAGAAGCTCTTTTGGCCCTGTTTTTTCCCCCAAATAAAATAAACAGGTTAGGGTCCTTCCTCCAGCTATTAGTGGCTTCTAAATAATCAATTACTGCCTGTCTGACAACCAGGTAGTGTAGGGTCTGCTCTTTTATGTTTGCCAGGTTCTCGCAAAAGGATGGTAGCACGATTTCCTGATTGCGATTCTGACCGGATGCTACTTTGGGTATAAAAGCTGGATCCAGCTTTAACACTATGTGATCTTCCCGAATCTGCAGATACGGGTCTCTAATGGACAAGGCTTGAATCTCGCCTATCCTTTTGGCTGTGGTGATGGCTACCAAAAAAGCTGTTTTCATAGTTAGGCATATCCCTCTCTGGAGTATAAGGATTTCCACAAAGGGCCGAAAGTACTAGGTTTAGGTCCCAGGGAGGGGATAGTTGTCTTATGGTAGGGTGTAACCTTTGGACTGCTCTCACAAATCTAACCACCCAAGGGTGAGAGGCTAGAGGATAGTCCATATACATGCTTAATGCGGAGATCTGCACCTTAAGGGTGCTCGGTCTGAGACTCATATTAAAGCCTGCCTGAAGGAAATCCAGCACTCGAGGGACATCCGGGACCCCGGCTACGACGTTGGACCTACCACCTTCCAGACAGAACCTCTTCCAGATCTTGTAGTATATAGCTGATGTTACAGGTTTCCTGCTAGCCTGGATCGTTGATATAACCTGATCAGATAGGCCCCGAGTCTTCAGAATGTCCCGTTCAGGATCCATGCTGACAGATGTAATCTTTCTGGATCCTGGTGTAGAACTGGACCTTGGTGGACAATGTCCTTCCACTGGGGAAGCTCGATCGGGTTCTCTCTGGTCATGGATCCTAGCAGTGGGAACCAGCTCCTCCTTGGCCAGAACAGGGCAATTGGCAGGACTCTCACACCGTCTTCTCGAATCTTCCTGAGTACTGCTGGAATCAGTGCTAATGGTGGAAATGTGTAGCTCAGGGGTTCGTTCCATCTCTGACTCAAGGAGTCGACAGCTTCTGGTCTGTCCGCTGGGTTCAGCGAATAGAATCTGGGCAACTTTGAGTTTTTTCTTGTGGCAAACAAATCTATCTGGGAAGTCCCCCAGCGACGACATAGTAACTGGAAAACCTCCTGGTTCAGCTCCCATTTGGTCGGGTAGATCTTCTGCCTGCTCAGGTAGTCTGCTACTGAATTCTGCGACCCCTCCAGGTGCACCGCGGTTATTGAAAGTACCGTATGTTCTGCCCAAGAAAATATTTTTCTTGCCAGATCCTGCAGAGCTCTGTGTCTGGAACCTCCCTGATGCCTCAGGAATGCTACTGCTGTCACGTTGTCCGTCAGAACTCTGACGGGCTGATTTTTCAGACGCGCTTGGTTTCTTTCTAGCTATTCCCAAATCGCATACAGTTCCCGGTAATTTGAAGATTTGTGCCTGATGTTTTCGGGCCACCTGCCCTGGAGAATTCTTCCCTATAAGTGGGCTCCCCATCCCCACGCGCTGGCGTCCGTGGTTATTACTATGTATGGAGATGTGATCCAAAGAACTCCTGTTCTTAAGTTTCTGTATTGGGTCCACCATTTTAAGGATCTTCTCACCCCTACTGATAGTTGGATCGTCTTGTCTAGGGACGACCGGTGACGATCCCATACTGCAAGGACTTCTCTCTGTAATGGCCTCGAATGGGCCTGTGCCCACCTGACGCACGGGATACAAGACGTCATCACCCCTAGGATTTGAATGGCTGACCTTATGGTAACGCGACCTTATAGCAGATCTGCAATCTTTCTTCTTAATGACTTCTGTTTGTCTTCTGGCAAGAAGGCTGTCCTGCACCTGGAATCTAAGAGTACTCCTAGAAATATTCTTCGGCACCTGGGTGTTAGATGTTATTTTTTCCGGTTTCCTACCCAACCAAGAAACTCCAGTACGGCTATGGTCCGATCTGTGTGAAGGGTTAACTCCTTTGCTGTCCGAGCCACCAGAAGAAAGTCGTCTAAATAGGGCACGATTGTAATTCCTTGGCTTCTTAGGCTACAATCTCTGAAATCAGTTTCGTAAAAATTGTGGGAGCCAAAGCTAGACTGAACGGGAGGCCCTGAAACTGGAAGTGGCAGGTACAGTCTGGTAGGCTTACAGCGAATCTCAGAAGTTTCTGCGTGTCCGGATGGATCGGGACCTGGTAATAAGCACTTTTCAAGTTGAGAGTGCACATTACCGAATCCCTGTCTATTAGGGCAATCAATGGTCTCTTATCGACTCCATTCTGAACCCTTTGTACCGAACATACACATTCAGTGGTTTGAGGTTCAGAATTGTGCGAGATTCGCCTGAGGGCTTCATTATTGGTAATAGAGAAGAATAATGCCCTGTTCCTACCTCTGTCAGGGGAACTGGCACTATGACCTCTGACCTGATTAGCTACTGAAGGTCCTGAAATATCCCGGAGTTTACTGGAATAGTAGTGGGAGAGATGTACCTCTGGGGCAGGGTAGAAATCAGTTCTATCCTGTAGCCCTCCTTTACCGTTTCTAGAATCCATTCTCTTTTGGTGACCTGCTTCCAATTCTCTGCCAAGAGAAGAAGCCTGCGGATAGCGTCATTGCCTCCTAGATCTAGAGGTAGACCCAAAAAGGGAGCTCTTACCCCCTCTACCCTGGTTGTAGGAACCTCTACACGTTCCTCTGCTGGGTCTCCCCACATCTCTAAACCCGGGTTGTCTACGAGGAGCTGCTTTCTTCCGAAAGGACTGGAACCTCTTGGGTTTTTCTTCCGGGAAACCTCTTTTACTATCTGACACCTCTAAAAGCTTGGCCAAATACTCTTGACCCTGAGAAGGGTATAGCACAAAGCCTATTCTTGGAGGCATTGTCCCCCGACCAGGATTTCAACCAAATAGCTCTACGGACCGCATTTGACAGAGAGCCATTTCTGGCCGAAAACCTGACTCGGCCGAAGTATCCGCCAAGAAGGCAGTTGCGGACTTAATAAGGGGTAGAGAGGCCAGTATATTTGCTCTAGGGGTCTTGATAGTGATCTGTTCCTCCAGCTGTCCCATCCATAAGACATGGACCTTGCCACTGAGGTGGCCGCTATATTTGTTCTTATCAAGGCCGCTGACGACTCCCAAGTCCGTCTTAGGAGAATGTCCGCTTTACAGTCCATAGGGTCTCTGAGGCTTGACGAGTCCTCAAATGGAATGGATGTCTTCTTTGCAACCTTCGCCACTGGAACATCAATTCTAGAGATCTCCTCCCACATTTTAATGTCCTCTGGATCAAACGGTAGGCGATTCTTAAGCTCTCGGGACATCACTAGTCTAAGTTCCGCATCTCTCCATTCGTTCTGTATCATGGCTCGAATGTGGTCGCTTATTGGGAACACCGTCTGCCTCTGGAATGTGAGGCCCCCAAACATTAAATCTTGTCTGGATTGTGGCCGTGGAACATCTTCCACATGCATGGTATTTCTTACAGCCTGTACCAACTCCTCGGTATCCTCTACTGGAAATAGGTATCTTCTACCCTGTTCCTGGCTTTCTAGCAGTAACTCGCCCTCTTCATGATCTGAGAATTGGAAGTCCGAATCCTCTTCCGAACCCAGGTCAATTTCATCCTGCTCCACTTCCCACCTAGGTCTTAAGTCTTAAGTCTGGACTAGGGGGCTGCCGCTGTGTTATAGTGGACAAGGAGGCCTGCACTTCTTCGCGGATCAGGGTTTTCATCACAGATAGGAGCGAAGGTTTCTCCTGTCCTACAACTGTAGATGTACGTTTGCGACAAAGAGGTTTTCTGTAGGTATCTGAGAGCTTTATGTGGCATATAGGGCAGCAGTTAGACTTCATCGAGGCCTTGCCCGACTTTTTGCCGCCTGTAGAGGTGCGTCCTCCACTCTCTCCTCCATTTTTCCTTTATTCGACTCCATGTCCTGTATGCGGTAGTTAACGCACGACGCTCTTATCCCCCTGTAAATCGTTGGTGGCCGTGGCGTTTTCCCAGCGTTGACGTCACCAGAAGTAACGTTCTGTTGGGAGTCGTAGCTACTTCCGTATTCCCCTATGGGACGTGCCGATTCCGGATATGACGTTAACGGAAGTGACGTCTCTCCTGATGCCGGCCGCATCCGCGTTCCACTCTGTGGAATGCACGCTTAACTCCGGATATTACGTCACCGGAAGAGACGTTTTCCTCATCGCCAGCCACTTCAGCGTTCCCTCCACTGGAACGCACGCAGAATTCAGGCGCCGACGTCACCGAGGTGCCGTTCGCCTTCTGCCACCATCGGTATCCTCTCCTGTGGCATATTGAATCCTGGGCGCCCCCCCTGGACCGGGGAGATGGCGCCCGAGCCGAGAGCCCCCTAGCGGGAGGAGCGGCTCTACCCAGCAGCTCGTCCGCTCCTGGTCTCTGGGGCAGAGGGACTCGAAAGGAGGGAGTTTCGGCCCTGGGCTTCTTGACAGGGGGAAGGATATTAAGCCAGCCGCACGATCCCCCTGGGCCCTCCGGTAAGTGCTGCGCAGCGCTTCTCTCGCGTGTCCCTCCATGCAGGGACAGGAAAAACACTGAGGTAAAGGGGGTGGGGTGGGACCTTTTAACCTCTCGTGTGCTTTTCCTGTCCTTGCAATGAGGAGGACGTCCTCCATGGTGCTGTCAGGGGGACGTCCTGGAAAACTGGGGACTAAAAGATCATGTTAGTGGAAAAAAATATAATTTTTTTATTTTCACGCCCGTGCGTTATAAACTTCTGTGAAGCACTTGGGGGTTAAAAATGCTCACCACACATCTAGATAAGTTCCTTTGGGGGTCTAGGTTCCAAAATGGGGTCACTTGTTGGGGGTTTCCACTGTTTAGGCACATCAGGGGCTATCCAAAGGCGCTCCTTCCCTTCCAAGCCCTGCCGTGCGCCCAGACAGTGGTTTTCCCCCCACATATGGGGTATCAGCATACTCAGGAGAAATTGCACAACTTTTTCTGTCCATTTTCTTCTTTTACCATTGTTAAAATAAAAAAAATTGTTTGTAAATTTTCATTTTTGTGACTAAAAAGTTAAATGTTCATTTTTTCCTTCCAAGTTGCTTCAGCTCCTGTGAAGCACCTGAAGGGTTAATAAACTTCTTGAATGTGGTTTTGAGTACCTTGAGTGGTGCAGTTTTTAGAATGGTGTAACTTTTGGGTATTTTCTGCCATACAGACCCCTCAAAGTGACTTCAAATGTGAGGTGGTCCCTTAAATAAAAATGGTTTTATATAATTTGTTGTAAAAATGAGAAATCACTGGTCAACTTTTAACGCTTATAACTTCTTAACAAAAAATTTTTTTGTTTCCAAATGAAATAAAGTAGACATGTGGGAAATGTTATTTAGTAACTATTTTATGTGACATATTTCTCTGTTTTAAGGGAATAAAAATGAAAAGTTTGAAATTTGCAACATTTTCCAAATTTTGGCCATATTTCCATTTTTTTCATAAATTACCACAAGTTATATCGAAGAAATTTTACCACTATCATGAAGTACAATATGTCACGAGAAAAGAATCTCAGAATCGCTAAGATCCGTTGAAGCATTCCAGAGTTATAGCCTCATAAAGAGACAGTGGTCAGAATTGTAAAAATTGGCCCGGTCATTAACGTGCAAATCACCCATGGGGGTTAAGGGGTTAAGCTTTTAATTTATACAAATGTACTCACTTGACTTTCCAATATTCATGAGAAACAAGTGAAGATCATCAGGCAGGTCTTCTGGAATAAATCTTTGCGCAAGCCTAGGTAATAAGGTCCTATCAAAAATGAGAAAATTATTTTAGCTTAACATTTACACTTCAGATGAGATAAAGCAAGTTCTACTTTTATATACTTTTCCCTCCCAATAAAAATCTTGTTCATAGTTACTGCCTACACTCTATCTTGCTTAAAGGAGATTTTCCCATAAACAACATATATCATCTCCTTGGGATAGATTAAATGTATCAAGGCCATGGACTTCAAACAATAGAGCTCCTATCAATCGTCACATGAGTCCTGAGACTCCTGTGTATACGCGTAGTGGTACTCATGCATAACCATTACATTCACTTCTGCAGAATGACCAAGATACCCAAGCAGGCAGTCCTTTGAAAGTGGTCACACATGCGCACTATCACTCCATACATACAGGGGTTTTGGGGACCCGTATTCTTAGGATCAGCAGTGATTCTAGTAGTTTGACCCCAAACAATGATACATTTATCGCCTATCCTGTGAATAGATGATACATGTTGCTTATGGAGACATCCCTTTAATTAACAGGGTGTGCTGGGCATCACATGTATTAGTCTACCTCTAAAAACAATAGCTGCATAACCTGAGACCATGGGATTCCCATGTGAACTAAGATGTTGTTCTTGCAACCCTCAACTATCTGGTCACCTACTTGTCTATGGTTGGTACCTGTGTAAGGTGTTACAAAGACTGGTACATGCCCCTACCCCTTTAAGCACGTCCCAGTTAAATGTGATTTCATGTTGCTATGTACAGAGTGTGTTCCAACCATTTGCTTCTATATGAATGTTTTATAATGCGGTGTATTGCATTGTAATGTACATAATTGTTAACATAGGGAAAGCGTAGTACATTAGTTTGGCCACTAGATGGTGCACATGACACCTTAGTATAATGAGTAGTGTACATAGTTAACTGTAGGAGGAGTTAACTGGGGTAAGGCAGGAACAGTTTCCTGGTTAGATTCAGTATGGCCAAGGCGCCCAGACAGATCGGGTGGGCTTAGAGCCCGGGCTATACAGGGATCACGCAATGTTTAAGTCTGAAACCCAGCCATCCAGGGCCTAATGGGCCACAAGTACAGCCTTAGCATCCGTGTGACAGCAGTGGTGGAACAGAGCCTACAGCTGAGGCCATACCAGTACGGGGATGCAGGTGACTCTATAATGTGGCAGTTTACTGCATGGTCTAATGCCCTCATATCCGGGGCTAAACGCACGAGGGAACTCCTAAGCGTAGTAAGTCTGAACAGGGAGGACACTGCGTTACTGAAAGAGGCGGTATGACCCAGGCACATACTGAAGGCCGTAGGAAGGAAGTGCAGGGAAAGTGGAGAATGTGGACTGTATGAAACCCTATGCTGATGTTGTATCTGACAAGGATGTGCTGCGACAAGGAAAAAGTAACGTTATTATTTTAAAGTTGCAACTGGACTGTCTGTTTGTGCACAATCGTAAGGAAGGGGTCTGCAGCAGCTTAGAGGAGACCCTTAAAGGGAATCTGTCACCCTAAATTGGCGGGATATTTAAATGATGGCAGTCAGGTCAGATGGGCGGTGTTTTGGGTACTTGCCTTAACATGTTGTTCGCCGCTGTCTCCATTATTTCTGGGAATTGTAGTCGTTGCCCTCCATATAACGCGCCTGTGCATTGCAATCTGCGGGCAAAGCATACTGCGCGTGCGCAATTCAAGATTGCAATGTGCAGGCGTGTTATATGGAGGGCAACGACTACAATTCCCAGAAATAATGGAGACAGCGGCGAACAACATGTTAAGGCAAGTACCCAAAACACCGCCCATCTGACCTGACTGCCATCATTTAAATATCCCGTCAATTTAGGGTGACAGATTCCCTTTAAGGTGCAGAGAGGCAAGTGCACGGATTAAAGGACATTCATTGTATGTGACGGGAGACCAGGGTGCGCAAGAGCCATTAGTCTCAGCCATGACTACGATCCTGGCGCTCCCTCACACCTGCTCACATTTTTTTTTTGCATGGAAAAGATAAAGAAGCTTGGCACTCGGTGCTAGAGCAGAGACATTTAAGGAGCAGGTAATGTAGAGAGGTGGCCATGAACATGTGCAGCTACCATCTTTGTGGTTTAATGGGAGTAATTAAGCTCTTGCACTGTTCAGCAGCTCGCTTGGTTTGGGTCTCTACCTTCGTGCAATGTGAATGGGGAAGAAGAGGACCTTTGTCACGCAGTTCCAGGTTGGAATCCTGGAATTGGGACCCTCATCTGTTATATATTTAGAACATATACTTTCAATACACCATCAATGTTTTAGAAGAAAATATCCTTTTAAAATGTAATTGTGATCTTGGGACTGGTTTAATCTGACACTTATCACGGGGATACCGCCACAGACAGGAGTCAGAAGATAGCGGCAACTGGTTACACGAACTCCTGCACTAATAAGAACTGCTTCACCATCCAGACAGTGCAGGTTTTCGTTGCTCTGTCATTGCAGGGTGAATCAGTTCAGTTGATCTCCTGGAGCTCTCCATCCTGAATTGTCTCAGCTTTTCCGTGTTGGCCACTCCCCTCTGGTATATTAGCTGACCACTTGCACTCAGGAGTTGCCAGTGATAGCTACAACTTCCTGATTTGGAGTTGAAGGAGAAAGCTCAGTGTTTGGAGTAGGCAGTTGTAGAGTTTTTCAGGAGATTTCTGCATGGAGCTGATTTGTGTGTTTTTATCCTTCTCCTCTCCTATTTTATTTCTTCCTCCTTTTCCTCCCCCAGTTTTCACTCAGTTTTGTGAGTATTTGTTTGATGTATTTATAAAGTGTAATACTGGTCTGTAATGCAGACACGACACAGTGTACTATGTAGTCACCATGTACAGCATGAATATTACAAATCACTATTACTTCTAGGGAGCCTCCTTGAAAAACAGATGTAATACTGATGGCTCATGGATCAAATTTGGATCTGCTTTTTTAAACTTCTGCATGCCTCGCAATGAATTTGGCGCCTCTAACTCCAGCGCATTCTTCATCAAGGCAATTTTCATGAATCAATGACAGTGGATTTTGTGGCAAAATATTAAACACCTTTCTATTTCTAGTTTTGGTTTGTGTTTGTTTTTTACAAAATGTTTTGAAGTTTTGAATATGTATGGCTTCTTTTTAAGCATTAATAAAAAAAACAAAAAAAACCCAACATGCTTGTGTAAACAAAAGAAAACCCCCAACAAGGCACTGAAAAATGCATAATATAATTGTTGAAATATACCCTCAATTCAATACCCATGAATCCATCGCCAGTCTTTCATCATCCCTTACAGTCTACACAACTGCAAACAGACACTCCATGTCCATTCCAATACCCCAAGCCAGACCCTGACAGAGATAATAAATTAACAGTAGCCGACTTAATTTATGTATATAGGAATCTTAATATCAAGTGTACAAATCGCGCCTTACCTTGGGAACTCTTTGCTGTCAATGTATACAATGCCATTTAACTCTGTATTTTGGAAGCATGTGAATGATCCATCAGATAGTGGCAGCAGTTTCAGGTTCAGTAGTTCATCATGCCGTCCATCGCCGATTATGTACTTCAGAATCAAGAGTTTCTTCTCAGTTGGAAGTTGGAGCCAATCATCCCTATGCAAAAGGTTTCTCACAAACTTTGGAGACACAATATTCAAATCGGTCCTGTCTTTCGTAGACATCTGAAGAATGTTAAAGACATGACTGGGAACTTTAACAAGAGGAATATTTAGAAGGAGAAGCAATTCCTCCAAACAATTATGGATGTCCATGTTTTCAACCATTAAGAACACAGCCTCCTTTGCAGTTATCCACTCAGCGGTATCCATTGTTTGCAGTACTCTCTCTTTTTTGAGGCAAAGGGCAATCTTTCCTACTAAATGGTGCCATCTTGATTTGTGTGTGGTATTTTCAGGAATCGGCCAAATGCTGTATGACATGTACACTGTAATCTTTGATGCCTTCACTAAGGACACACTATTTTTTACTGCCTGGAGATAAATCAAAGGAAAGACTTTTTCTACTAAGATTTGGTTCCATTTAGCACCTTCATCGTGCTGTTGGTCAATTTCAGGCCACTTCAAGCTTCTCCTGTCATCAGTAAGGTCAAAACATCCATTAATAAGGCATGGCAGTCCAGTCTGATTTTCTTCTTTGTCGGGAAGTGGGAGAATGCAATGCAGACGTCCCCCAAATAAATCCCTATCGTGCTTAGATAATGGGAAGGCCAGATCTAGGACAGGTCTGTTGCACAGTTTGTTGCTTAACTCTGTCAGTTCTGGAAACACATTGTCTTGATCTTTGCTGGTTGTTACCAGCCATTTACATTCTTCCTCTTTGTTGTCCATATGCTTTAGAGAAACAACTTTACAAACTGTTTGTATTGGAAATCCTGCACACTCTGTGTCTAGTAAGTTTTCAGAACATATATTAACGGTAAGAAGAGTTTCCATTATTCCATTTTTTCCAATTTTCTTCAAAGAAATGCTTGTAACATGTCGAAGAAAAAGAAGGGCAATACCAGAATCTTTCATAAAAGATGCAAATAGTTCTTCAACCCTTTCTGAACTATATAAGTTCTCAGATATCTCTGATGGGCACAGTCGAAGAGGAAAGCAGAAGAGAGTTCCATTAAAACAGCCGGACTCAAGGATTTCCTCCCAACAGCCTAAACCAAGTTTGTCCAAAACATTTTTGAATGGTTGAAATTGGTTCCTTAAATCTTCTGTATACTGATCTTTTTTCTCAATGTTCCATAAACGACCTCCTCGATATAATAGATTTTCTTGTGGGTCCAGAATCCCAATATTTTTTCCGCTGAAGATGGCTGGATAATCTGTACAATACAAAAGAGAAAAGAAGATATACAGATCTTTACAAAATGTATGTAATAACACATAAGCACCCTGCACACTACTGTATGGTGCCTCCATGAAGCCTTCTATACTTTCTTATAAGCAATGCTAGCATAGGATAAAAGACGACAATTTCTCTATTGTCAGAGAGAAAAAAGTGTGTACAGTGATAGGAAAATGGAGGCATGGATGCAGTATGGACCCATAGCAGTCTATGGGTGCTATAATCACTGACCCAATGAGGCTTTGTAATACAACCTTATGCATCAATCCTAAAAGTATGTAATTTTTTTAAACCCCAAAAGGCAATACAGAAAGAGAAGTGCAAAAATTTAGCATGTCCACTTCACATCTCATCAAACTTTGTTGTTAATATTGTACATGCAGGTAAAATCAGTAAGGTCTAATAGGTGGGATGGAAATCAACTATTAAATGGGTTTGCCACTTTATAACAACATTTCCTAACAGGTCATGAGCTGCCATGTTGTGCCTCTCAAAGTGTAAATTCAAGTAACCCTTAAACCTGTTAGTGTATAGGGTCCCTGCTGCCTGTAACAAGGCAGTGAATCATAGGACTGCTTCCCAGTCTTTTCTTTGCTGCGACCATTTCTGCTGCCTGTCTGTGCTAGATGCATCCTGCGCCTATGGAAAAATGGTCTAATCCACATCCAACAGGGACCCTTAAAGTGAACACTTTGAGTAGGGATACTTGAGGAAAAGCCGCAACGCTGGCAATTTGAAAGCGTAGCTGTACACCTCTATGGACTTGATCCTATCCCCACCATGTGACTTATCCCCTCCATTAAGCTTTTCACATGTAAGAGAAAAGCTCATTGGAATAGAAACGTTGAAAGGTAGAATTATTTATTTATGTTCACTGGATGCACCGTTTTCCTATCCTTTAACCTTTTTTCTGCAAAACGCCATTTGGGTATTTATATGATCCTTCAGGGGCTGCACAAAATTATCAACATGACAGTTATCCTGATATATCTGGTCAAACATTTAATTAATTCCCCCTAATGTGATGACTGGAACTGCTTCTCTTTAGTGTAGCTGTGATGTTAGTCAATATTGATGATGTTGGTACTCGTAACTGCTTTTCCAGGTTCACGTCAGTCTGGAGCACAGGCAACATTGTGATAAGTCTTTGTATAGAACTTGCAGTTGCCGCAGTAAGTTGTACCAAACTCAGAACTCAGATCTATATTACACTGCAGGTTCATCACTACTCACATTAAATTTATAGAACTCAAGCAGTAGGAGGCCTTCAGTACATACATCACATAGCAGACACCGATCATGCCATATACACATAGGAGGAAAAAAAAAGCTGCATATGGATCGCCCACAAGGGCAGTGGGGATACTCAGTACCGGGCCGCTTCCTAAAGGGGCAGTGTCACGGCAGCAGTGACCCAGTCCGTGGCCTTGGGCGTCCAATAAAAGGGGATGATGATGAAAAAGGGGAAAAATAAAGTTTGTAACAAAGTGTTCGTGACGCCACCTGTGGTACTCGGCAATAAAGATGTTAACTGACACTGCAGATTCAGTCCACTGGGACAGTTGTTGATGTAGCAGAGTTGGTTCAGCCCTCCACAGGCAGAGCTATGTCCCAGGGCAGTTAGGATATTAAAGATAATTTTGGAGGTGAATGTGGTGCAGGGCAGGTGATGCAAGAAAGATTCAGAAGACACAGCAGAGTGCAGTTTCCTTTACCTTTCACTGAGCAATGCAGGTACAGTCCAGGGCTCAGGTTACAGATGGTTCTGGAGTCGGTCAGCCTGAATGCAATTTGTGAATCTCCTTATTCAGGTGGGTTGTGAGGTCTCCTTTCTAGCACTATTCTCTGAGGTACTTGCTGCTGTAAACTCTATTCAAGTTCCTCACTCTGTCTGTTACTTAGGTAGAACTCCACTCGCATGACAGGCAACTGTAGGCTGCTTCAGGGATTGCTCTTGCCTGGCGTCTCCGGCTCACACGTGCTGCTGAGTAGTGTTGAGCGATACGATACTGCAAATATCGGG
>VIAB01036865.1:2809-15993 GCA_009801035.1 Oophaga pumilio
CTACCAGACCCGTTTCTGTTGTAGTTCCACCTACCAGACCCGTTTCAGAGCATTTCTGGTGTAATTTTCGCCACTTTTGTGATGTAGATTCTGGTGATGCTCTCGGCTGCTCTCTATCACTGGCCGAGACTTCTGTACATACAGGAAAATTTGAATTCTATCAAAACGGAACAATCAGAGATCTGTGTAATGTTTTATATTACAAATGACGATAATCAAAAAACTAACTTTATTAATCAAAGAATGCTCAAAGTGACTGCTGCTTGCTCTCTCTAACCCTTTTTTAGGCCTCTTTCAGACGTCAGTGTGTCAGGTACGTGTGGTGACAGTTTTCAGACATACCGGAGACACTTATACACGCAGACCCTTTTTTAAGCAAATGGGTCTGTCCACGTCAGTGTGTTTCCACGGATTGTGTGTCCGAGGGCAAAATATGCTGACGTGTCCAATTTTAACAGCAGCACAGGCTGCAAAACGTGCAGGTGACACGTACCAGCGCCTGGGAAGCAGTGCTACAGGTAGCGCTGTTCCCCGGCGCCAGGTGCTGAAGACAGTTCACATCATTCTCCTCTGCTCTACCAGTGATCAGCTTGAGTAGGGAAGATTGTTGAGTTATATTCCACTGATAACAGCGAGAGTAGGCGGACGTTAGTGGGACTACTACTCCCATCATCCTCCACCTGCTGCAGCTAATAACTGTGAGAGCAGGAAGCGGCTGAGGGTAGTATTCATCAGCCATTGCCGGCGCTATAAATTTAAAAATGGCGTGGTTTCCTCTCTACTTTTGATAACCAGCCAGGTAAAACAGAAAGCTATGGATTGCAATCGTCAGCTGTCAGCAAGGCTTGTTATCAGGAACAGAAGGATCCACATGCCATATTTTTTAATGATTTAAATAAATAATTTAAAACGGTGTGGGGTCCATCCCATTTTTGATAACCAGG
Source organism: Oophaga pumilio (assembly GCA_009801035.1). Taxonomy (NCBI): domain Eukaryota; kingdom Metazoa; phylum Chordata; class Amphibia; order Anura; family Dendrobatidae; genus Oophaga; species Oophaga pumilio. Next base: position 3,754 of record VIAB01036865.1, read on the forward strand.
CTAGCTAAACCAAACAACTGGGGACTGGTATTCTCAGGCTGGTAAGAGGCCATGTATATTGGCCCCCCAAGCCTAAAAATAGCAGCCGCAGCCACCCAGAAAAGGCACATCTATTACATGCTCCGCTTCTGGCACTTTGCCCGGCTCTTCTCACTTGCCCTGTAGCCATGGCAAGTGGAGTAATATTTGTGTGTTTGATGTCACCTTTGTATTGTCTGGTGACATCAAACCCACGGGTTAGTAATGGAGAGGCGACTCTAAGACACCTATCCATTAGTAATCCTATAGTTACAGTGGTTGGACAAAATAATGAAAACACCTGGAAACATCAACAAAAGTTAGTTTGATATGGTGTAGGTCCACCTTTTGCGGCGATTACAGCCTCAATTCTCCGAGGTATGGATTCATACAAGGTGTGAATTGTTTCCAAAGGAATTTTAACCCATTCTTCAGTTAAAACACCCTCCAGTTCTTTGAGCGACGATGGCGGCGGATATCGACGTCTAACTTGAATCTCTAAAATCGACCATAAATGCTCAATAATGTTGAGGTCGGGATTGTGGGGGCCAGATGAGATGCTCAACTTCATTAGAATGTTCCTCGTGCCATGCTTTAACGATTCTAGCTGTATGAATTGGTGCATTATCATCCTGAAAGATGGTGTTCCCCTCCAGGAACAGTGCTTGAACCATAGGAAGCACTTGGTCGCCCAAAATGCCTAAATAATCTCGGCTGTTAATTCTTTCATGAAGGGATATCATTGGCCCAGCGGATCTCCGCAAAATAGCACCCCAGATCATCACAGAACCTCCGCCATGTTTTACGGTTGGGAGAAAGCAGTCCGGATGAAATGCTTCTTTCGGCTGTCTCCAAACGTACACGCAGCCGAAGGTCAGAAATAGGGTAAACAATGATTCATCTGAGAATATCAAGTTTCCACTGCGCCAGGGACCAATTCTGGAGGGTTCGTCACCGCTCTAAATGCTTTGAAACATTTGTCATTGAGAGCAGCGGTTTTCGAATTGCAGCTCTTCCGTGGAATTCAGATTTGTTCAGCTCCTGACAAACAGTTTTCGTGGAAACTGGGTTCTGTAGGTGTTCATTAAGCTCAGCAGTGATTTTCGGAGCCGTGGTCTTGCGATCCTCTCTCACAATTCGCTTTAGAGTCTGACGGTCTCTCTCAGTCTACTTCGACTTTCGGCCGGACCTGTGCTTTGCTGCGGACGTTTTGCCTTCTCTTTCAAATGCAGTCATTACTTTGGAGACAGGACCTCTTGACACGCCAAGCATTCGGGCACTTTCGGTTACACTAGCGCCTGCCATACCAGCACCAACAATTTGGCCTCTTTGAAAATCCGAGAGGTCTGCCATTGGTATCAGGTTCTCATCAATGTTCTTACAATTCTGCAAAACAGTTAATTTACATACACATATCACATAACACAAATAATCAACTACAAAACATTACCATATGTCACGGTTTGCATGTTTATAACATGTTAGAAGACTACGATGCCAAAACGTTAGGTGTTTCCATTATTTTGTCCAACCCCTGTATATTGTAAACAAAGACACAGCAAATATAAAGTCTTTTATTTTAAATCAAAAGACACTTTTCCATTTTTATTTAAAAATAACAGTTATACTAACCTAACCGATCCAAAATTTATTAAGACATATTAAAAACAGAGACAGACTGCGCATATGAAAAGAGCTACGCGTTTTGAACAAGCAAGTGTTCTTTCTCAAAGCTACTTTCAATTAGACATGCTGCAGTTATATACCCAACCTCCCCATCACAAATCACATACACAGATGGTGCATAATGAGACACAAATTGAAACCCAGTAAAAAGTGAAAAAAAAAACCAGAAAACAAAAAAACCACAAGCTAAAAATGATATATAAAACACGTTAACAATATACATAATGCAACCTAATAATGGAACATTATTTCTTTTTGGGCATTTAAGCCATTGGGAAAGAATGTTTGCAGGCAAAACATCCAATATGCCTCTCGAGTTATAAGGCGTCTTTTTACATCCCCTCCTCTTGCTGATAACGCAACCTTCTCAATTCCTACAACCCGCAATGAAGCAATGCTTCTCTGATGTTGAGAGACAAAATGCTTTGAGGCAAATGACATCGCACGGCTTGAGCTGGTGAGAGAAATTACATCAGTAATATATTCTAAAATTCTTACTTTTAACATCCGTGTTGTACAACCCACATAACTAAGGTTACATTCCGTGCATGTTATTAGATATACCACATTTTTACTGTTACAGTTGATAAATTGTTTTATTCTATATTAACATTTCCACTATCAGTAAAAAACTGCGTTTTTATAGAGTGACTACATGTTCTACATCTCACCCCACCGCAGTGGTAAAAACCAGTATGGTGTAACCATGTCTGTTCATTACTACTTTGATTGAAAAAACTCGGAGATGACATTCGCTAACGTGGTAGCTTTTATAGCCACTATATTACACCCATCTGACAGAATTGCCGATAGGATTTCATCTACACATAGAAACCCCAAGTTTTGGTATGTTTTTTGGTGCACCGGTAAAAATGGCATGAAACTCTGGCAACATTGTTTAAAGCTGTGAACTAGGAGTCAGGAATGCTTCCAGGGACAATCCCCATGATGTCCCCGTGTCATTTGAGCAGCGTTTCCATCATTTTCAGACGTATTTAGACCTTAAAAGGACCCCTGGGGATCGCGGCAAAAAGAACAGAAATATGTGCCCCCCTTGGAAAAGAAGGCTGGAGACAAAAATCAAGGTGACACGAAGGGAGGTTAGCCAACTAACAGAAATACAGAAGGGTGTAAAGATCAAGAATAAGACCAAGCTGGACAAGTACAAAGGCTTGACCCCAACTGAAGCCCTGGAAACTGCTAAACAAAGGCTCACAGCTCTTGCTGCAAGACTAGGGAGATACACTAGAGAAGCTGAGGCCAAGAAGATAAATGTCCTGTTCTCCAAGGAACCATCCAGGGTGTACTCCCAACTACAGAATAACAGCACAAAGACAGCAATTCCACCAATAGCAGAGACTGAACAATACTGGAGAGAAATATGGGAGAAAGAAAAAACACATAACACCAGTGCAATGTGGCTGCAAGATCTGATAATGAAACACAGCAACTATCTAGAGCAAGAACCAGTCACCATTACATAAGCAGACATCCAACAGCGGGTCAAGAACATGAAGAGCTGGACAGCACCTGGTCCAGATATGATCCACGCCTACTCGCTAAAGAAATTAACAGCGGTACATGAATGCATGGCAAAGCAGATGAACCAACTGCTAGAAGCAGGCCACCACCCAAGCTGGCTAAGGTTAGTTTCACACTAGCGTATGGCCGAGCTGCGGAGGGATGCGGACTTCCTTCGTGAAGCTTTGCCCATGGCTGCACCTCCTCCGGTCAGTTCCGCCTATGTCGGCATGCAGCATGCGTACCCTATCTTTAGCATTAGGTACGCAGGCCATGCCGATGTATGCGGATGCCTCTGCATGCACCCATAAGTTAGGCGGGCTTTCATTCAGAAATGCCAAACTTGTGGATGCTACATGTGGTTTAGGTACACTGTGGGACTCAGAAGGAAGGGGAGCATTTAAATTTGGGAGCTCAGAATTCGCTGGATTTATTTTGGGATGTGAGGAGCCATAGCGCTTTTCCAGAGACTTTGTGCTACCAGTAACGTGGAAGGCTTTTTTGTGGACTGAGTTGTAGCTTTTATTGGGAACATTTTACATAACATTTTGGATCACATTTATCATGCGCTCTATGCTGAGCACTTACTTCGGAGTTTCCATCTCAATCTGAGTGATGTGATTCGAAACCTCTGAGGGATCCATTCACTATGAAGAGGGAGCAGTTACTCTAGACTCCATCTGGCCTCTGTTCAGCGGTGTCCTTTTCATAGGTGCACATAACTGTGGCGGTGCTCACTTTTATGCACACCTTTAGGCTGTTTCCACGATCCGGAACCACAGCGCTTTGGACGGAGCGGAAATTCCGCTCCACCCAAAGCCCCGCCCCCTTCTTAACGCGCGCTCATTCCAGATGTGTTCAGGACACAGCCGTGTTATTTCCCTTGCGGCGACGCAGCTTCGCCGCAAGGGACTAGGACATGCTGCGGTCTGAAAAGACGAGCCGCATGTCCGGAAACGCAGGTCTTCCGCCTGCGTGTTTTGCAGCATAGTGGAGACGGGATTTCTTGAAATCCCCTCCACTATGCTGTAACATCTGGACGCTGCGTGTTTGACGCTGCGCCAACGCGCAGCGTCAAACACACAGCTAATCCGGACTGTTTCCTGATAGTGGAAACATACCCTAAAAGACAGACATCGTCTCCATCTGCCTTCATTATAGGAAATCTTCCACCGGGGGTTCCATCTGAATCACTGTTTTTAGAGAATTAAACAGAAACCCCGAGCAAGCGTTCTGCACAGAGTGCAGGATAAATGTGAGCCAAGCCTATCTGTGATCTTTGGGTGGCAAAATGAAAAAATCAACAGCAAGTGAAGAATTGGTTTTATTTTTTATGCTGTTCCTCATGTGGTATAAGTGATTACATGACATTATCCTTCAGGTCGGTGCGATTACAGCGATACCAGATTTATATGTTTGTTTTTTTATGTTTGGCTGCTGTCACAGACTAAAAGATGCTATTTATTGCAAAAGACATAGCCATATTTTGAGAGCTATAATTTTTCCATATTTAGGCCGACATTCATGTGATTGCTTGTTTTTTGCATGACGTTTTTATTGGTACCATTTTGGGCACATGACATGTTTTGATCCCTTTTTATTTTATTGTAATGACATTTGGCGTGCGGTAAAATTGATAAGGCAGCTTTATTCTTAAGGTGAGTACGATTACGATACCACATTTACATTTCTCTTATGTTTTAGCGCTTTTACACAATAAAAACTAGTTTTATAGAAAAAATAATTATTGAATTAATTTCTTTTGGAGGGTGAGGAGCCATTTCATTTTTCCAGAGCCTTTGTGCTGCCAGTAACGTGTAACGATGAGTGGTGACTTGCTTTTTTTGTGGATTGAGTTGAAGCTTTTATTAGGAACATTTTACATAACATTTGGGATCACATTTATCCTGTACTCTACGCTGAGCAGTTACTTTGGGGTTTTCATCTAAATCTCCGAGTGACATGATTCAGATGAAACTACCAAGGGATCCATTCACTATACTGAGGCAGAAGAATTACTCTGGACTCCTTCTAGCCTTTGTTCAGCGGTATCCTTATTTTATTAAATGCACAAAACTGTGGCCAATGGCACTTTTATGCAATCCTAAAAAGGACTCCGCTGGATCACAGGTCCTATGGCATCCACAGTGACTCCATCTGCCTCATTATAGGGAGTCTTCTGTCAAGGGTTTTTTTTGAATCGCGTATTTCAGAGATTTGCATGGAAACCCTGGCGTAAGCGTTCAGCATAGAGCGCAGGATAAATGTGCGCCGAACCATACTGAGATCTTTGGGAGGCAGAATGAAAAAAATCAACAGCAGGTGAAAAATTGGTTTTATATTTTTTTTACGTCGTTCCTCATGCGGTATAATTGATTAAGCGACTTTATTCTTCAGGTTGGTGCGTTTACAGCGATACCAGCTTTATATCGGGTTTTTATGTTTGTCTGCTCTCACACACTAAAAGATGCTTTTTATTGCAAAAAAGTTTTTTGCATCACCATATTTTGAGAGCTATAATTTTTCCATATTTAGGCCTACAGAGTCATGTGATGGCATGTTTTTTGCAGAATGTGTTGACGTTTTCATAGGTACAATTTTCAGACACATGACATTTTTTGACTGCTTATTTAATTTGGGAGGCAGAATGAACAAAACCAGCAATTCAGGATTGTTTTTTATGTTGTTCCATGTGTGGTAAAATTGATAAAGCAGTTTTATTCTTCAGGTCAGTATGATTACAGTGATACCACAATTATTTTTTTTAATGTTTTAGCGCATTTACACAATAAAAACTATTTTATTAAAAAAATAATTATTTTTGCATTTCTTTATTCTGAGAGCTATGACTTATTTTTCCGCTGATGGAGCTGTATGGCAGCTTGTTTTTTGTGGTACAATATGGAGTTTTCAGCGATAGGTGTTTATTTATATCGGTATTTTTTATTGCGTGTTATTCCACTTTTTGCTCAGCAGTATGATGATAAAGCATTATTTTTTGCCTTGTTTTTTATGGTGTTCACTAAAGGGGTTAACTAGTAGACCAGTGTTATAGGTCAGGTCATTCTGGACGCAGTGATACCAAATATGTGTACTTTTCTTATTTAGATTTTTTTTCATACAAATATTTATTTATGGATACGTCTTTATTTTTTATTATATTTTTACAATAATTTTTTATTTTCTTACTTTGTCTCACTGTCGGACTATCATTTTTTGCAGGCTGATCGCTTGTACAGCATGGAGATACAGCAGCATACCTATGCTGTGCAAACTGTCAGCTCTGCACTGACAAATAAAGCTGCTGATCATGCACTGCACATGATCAGCAACTTTCCTAGCTCTAGTGACCCGGATGTCGTCATGACAACATCGGGTCATCATAGCAACGATCGTGACTCCTCGGGGTCTCCAATCCGATGGCAGAGGGTCTGCGTGCGTGATCCCTGAGACGTATCCATAAGGCACAGGTCAATAAGACCCAGGTCACAAGGACGTACGGATACGTCTTGGGTGGGAAAGGGGTAAAAGTGGTTGTCCAATAACACAACTTTTGTTTCATAAATCTTGTGCCTCTCAGTACATTTATTATTTTTACAATATTACCTTTTATCATACTGTAGCAGCACTACCTTATTGCTGGCTACAGCTCTGAGTGCAGTCCAATTTGCGCGTACTGACACAGCGGAGAAATTTTGTCTGTAGTTACTAGTAACCTTGCCACCTGTCAGTAGAGGACTTCACCTTCTTGTCTGCTGTTTCCAGTAATCTTGCTCACCTACTTGCCCAATATCGCAACCTACTTGCCTGCGCTTTCCATTATCATAACCCGCCTGTTTGCATGTGATTTTTTGGTTGTCTTCCATCTGTCATCGGTTTCCAGGATTCTGCCTGCTCGTCTGTGGTCTCTTTAGTGCATATTTCAGCAGGCACAAGTGCACATTACAGGTGGTCACGCTGTTGTGAATGTTTTGGAAATGAATTCTGAGCAGAAGCTCCCTCTGGTGGTTACAAACAGTACTGAACCATTCAATGAGGATTGGCAATCAGGAGTCACAGACTGGCTTGATATAAGGGAGGTTCCCTCCCATCATGCTTCAATTGTTCTTGTCTCAACTGTGGTTTCTGATTCCCTTGGAAGCTTGCGGAGTCATGCCTCTTCTTCTGCTTTCAGATAAGATATTTTCTGTGTTTGTGCTTACCATTTGCATATTTCTCTGCATTTCTGTGAGGTTAGCCAGGTTCCCCCCCAGGGGGCCTGGGCTCCTCTCAGTACAGCTAGAGCCACTGTTATTTGTTCATTTGCCTTTTCCAGTTTTTTCAGTGGCTATGGCTTAGTTTTGTTACACCAGAGAACTGATTTAGGTGGTAGAGGTCGTGTGATCTCAGGTGTTTTTGCAATCAGCAGCGTTGGCATTTTTTAGGTTTTTTTTGGATTGCAGTGAGTATCCTTTCTATCCTTTTCTGTCTAGGCAGATTGGGCCCCAGCGTTTGCTCATACTATTTTCTGTCTGTGTCTGTATTTGCTCTTGTCTAACCGCCATTACATGTTTGGGGGCTAACTATGTTCTTTGGGGATCTGCTCCAGGGCAGATAGCTTTCCTCTTTCTATCTTTAGGTGTAGTTAACCTCTCAGGCTGTGAAGAGGCGTCTAGGACCAACGTAGGAACGCTCCACAGCTGCCTTTAGTTGTGGTGGTTAGTCAGGGTATTGCAATCCAATAGATTCCAACCTCTCTGGTGTATTGCCGTTTTTGCCTGCTCTCCTCAGCTACCAAAACATAACATCACGCTATGTTTACGTATGGACATCAACTGACATTTGCTTTAACTCAAAATGCTTGATTGCTATTAACCTGTGCAACAAGAGTTATTGAACTTGTTATTGTGATTTATTTGTGGGTTTCTCTCAATTACAGTTCGTACTGTTTCTTGATTTAATTGCTCTAACACCTTTTTTTTTTCATTGCTGCTAGCAGGGTTCCCATAAGGAACACCATATCCCACTAGGACTTGAGGTCTAAGCGCGAATATACATTTTTATTATCTTTTGTGTCTAATGACCAGTGGGTGGTTATTGTCTTTATTCAGCTGCTAAGACCCTTGTGCACATTAGCGCTACTGTATATAACTATATAACACTAGATATTAATCATTGCATAGCTGTTATCAGTTACCTAGTCACTGTGAATTTGGGACTCATAGGCAGGGGTTACAGTTATGAAAAATTATGGGTCTTTCCTCGTTAGTACCAATGCTGCAAATAGATGTCTCATTAATACTGGATTTATTCAAATCCCAATATTCCACATTTTCTTTTTAAAATTCCAATATTCCATGTTTTCTTTTGGACACATTTCTGTAGCAGGTGCAACACTTCTCTTACAGGGACAAAGGTGTCTAGTGTAAATTTATTTTTTTTCCCTTGAAAGGATAATGTATTTAGTGTGGACAAAAGGCCTGCTCCACTTCTGTGTCTATGTGTCAACACATGTCTCTATCGTTGTTTAAAAGGACCTTTTGTCTAATTACCTGTCCATTCTGAATCTCAGTCTTTCTAAGAAAAGGCATATTCTTTCTGTCACCTGGGACTTCATGGATTTTAGCTAAGATGGTTCATATCTAAGATACTTAAGCCTGTCAGCGATTGTGTAGTGCTGCACTTTGTGTGAAAGGAAAAAGGAGGGAAGGTGGATGTTAGTGACTTCAGAAATTTTTTATATTTTCTATGACACCTGTTTTCTATGACATAACTGTATATGAACATTTCCATCATTAAGAACACGTGTGATTTCTTTGGTGTCTAACAAGATTACACTTATGCTTAAAATAATTCCCACATTCTGAACAGAAAAAAGGCTTCTCCCTTGTGTGGGCTATCTGGTGGTTAATCAAATTTGCTTTCTGACTAAAACATTTCCCACATTCTGAACAGGAAAAGGGCTTCTCCCCTGTGTGGATTCTCTGGTGATTAATCAAAGATGATTTCTGGTTAAAACATTTCCCACATTCTGAACAGGAAAAGGGCTTCTCCCCTGTGTGGATTCTCTGGTGCTTAACCAAATCTGATTTTTGTTTGCAACATTTACCACATTCTGAACAGGAAAAGGGCTTCTCCCCTGTGTGGATTCTCTGGTGATTAATCAAAGGTGATTTCTGGTTAAAACATTTCCCACATTCTGAACAGGAAAAGGGCTTCTCTCCTGTGTGGATTCTCTGGTGCTTAACCAAATCTGATTTTTGTTTGCAACATTTCCCGCATTCTGAACATGAGAATGGCTTCTCCCCTGTGTGAGTTCTTAGGTGTACGACAAAATTGCTTTTCTGGTTAAAAGATTTCCCACACTTGGAACAAGAAAATCTATTCTCCGCTGTGTGAATTTTTTGATGTTTAAGAAAAGACTTTTTGAGGGAAGAACGATTTCCATATTCGGATTGTGAAAATGTCTTCTGTGCTTTAGGAGCAGTTTGTTTTTTGATGCTTATTTTGTGAATTTGATTTTCCTTCGTAGTCGGTAAGGAATCAGAAGAAGGGTCCGCTTTCATAGAATCAGATGACAAATCTTTGGTGTGAAGGGATGATGGCATATCTGGAGTAATGGCATTCACTTCAATTGTACCCTGTGGCATCTCAAGAACATCAGATTTAAAAACTGAAGATGTCAGATGGCCCTCTGGTCTCCTGGTACAGTCATCTGCCAAGAATAAAACGAATGATTATTTTAAAATAAAATATTCTTGAAATATATATTTTTCAACATCTTAATTCACAGTCTAATAGAAAACTTTTTAGGATGAACCAGTAGAGAATGGTGTCCAACCGTTTGTTCCTTCTGCCTCCCAAATATGGAATAAAAGCCACCAGACAATTCTATGTAGGTGAAAATGATACCAATAAAAGTAACAGGGCTTCCATAAACCAATCCAGTAAAATCAGCTCTCCCAAAGACAAATCTCTCCCTCGCTTCTGAGCCTTGCAGTGTGCCCGAACCATATTTAGCATTCATGTATTTGGCCTTACTATAGTGGGAAGAACCCACTTAATTTACGATGTGTATGTGTCTCCTGTAACACAATCTGGGAATTATGCATTGGGTAGTAAAATTATATATTTCTAATTTTCACTCATCAACATACACTGTGTGCTAATTTCCAGAAAGTGGCTGTGGAAAGAAAATAGTAGCTAATTTTATAGATTAATTCACTGAGAGTTATAATCTCCAAAATGGAGTCACTTTATGGGGATTTCGACTGCTCTGGTTTTCTGACATTTTGTCATATTAGGGCTTTTCCAAATGGTGTGTCACAGCTTCTCTCTGTCACCAGACGCGACCTTATTTATTCTGCTGCTGGTGATGGAGCAAATGTCAGAACCAGCTCTGGGTGGCGCAGGCTCTGTACAGCCACTAAGATAAGGGTGCTGAGGACAAGTAGTACCATCCAGTCTGGCAGTATAGGTCTGTGTACTGCCTAGCTGGAGTAATCTGCTCCCTGGTTCAGCCAACTGGAAAACATGACACCCTACTAAAGCTCAAAGCATATTGCTGGAAGCTGCCAGATACAGCTCCTCTGGTTCAGTGCTCTGTGCTTAGCTTCGGTATTTGTTTCCTGTTGTTACCCCGCCTCATCTACTGACTACTCTAGTCTCTTCTTATTTTGTATTTTCTCTGGCCTCCTAGTTCTGACCTGGATGCCCAACTATACTTCACGCCGTCTCACACCACCAAACAGCAGGTAAAACCGTGGCCTAAGCCTAAAGGGTATGCCACACTAAACGAGATCGCTAACGAGATCGCTAACGGGATAACTAAAATGTCACTATTTTGCAATCTCGTTAGCGACCTCGTTGTGTGTGGCATGTAGCAACGATGTGGCCCCTGCTGTGATGTCGCTGATCGTTCACTAGTGTTCTGGACCGTTTTTTGATCGTTGGCGTCCCGCTGGTGAGCCTATATCGTTGTGTTTGGCACCTTTTGCGAACGACCTCGTTTATGACGCATATGGTTTTAGCATCACGGAGTGGATCGCAATATCTGTAAGCTCTCTTTTGAATCACAGAGAGGATCGCAGAAGTTGCAAAGCAGGCTAGCAGGACGCAGAGAGCAGGAGCGATGCTGGAAATTCCTATGAATCAGAAGCGCTCAGTACATGCTAATGACAGATCCTAACGACCGCCAAAGTCATTAAAGAGATCGCTGACAGCTGATGTGTCGTTTATGAGATCTCCTGTGTGGCAGCTACTAGCGACCTAAAAGCGATCACACCAACGATCTCGTTAGCTTGCGTCGTTATCGGAATCGCTAACGAGATCGCTAAGTGTGGCAGTACCTTAAGGGTCTCTCTGGAAATCCAGATCCATGTAGAAGGGTTGAAGTGTTGTGCTGCCAGCTAATCCTTTGCAAAGACTTTTCAGTCATTATGGGACATAATGTAATGTATATGGTTTAATTCTAGCTATTGTATTTGTTGTACTTTGCTTACATCTGCTGGCTATTGTCATATTATGCTCTTCATGTATTATTACTAAGCTTTACCCATAATACCTTTCTTTCTGCAACTCCTCCTATCTGTATCTCACTTCCTTCTTCTTTGTCAGTGCCATCTTGGACAGCACATGCTTCAGGACCGGAGAAAGGATTCTCTTGTTACCTCTAACCTCGTGTTTTTCTAACCTGCAGTACTAACTTCTACCTCATCTTCATCCCTTCATCATCCCTGATATCTCACCTCATCTCATCAAGGTACGATGAATAAAACCTGTTGAGTTCATCACTGCAGTATCCTTCCGGACTAATCACGTGCAGCTCATCAGGAATAGTAGACACGAGTTAGTGAGTTAACACTATCTGCTATCGCTGATACAGAGAACTGTGTTCACATCCCTCAGACACATCCCATCCACGTACATTGGTGGCAGAATAAATGTGATGGGCAAAACTGACTATAGATAATAAAACATCTACTGGAAAAATCAAACTGAACAGTCTTAAACAGTATAAAAAAAAAAAAAAGATGA
>VIAB01036867.1:5046-25854 GCA_009801035.1 Oophaga pumilio
AGTACAACCCCTCTTAGTGGCTGTGGTCCAGTACAACCCCTCTTTGTGGAGGTGGTCCAGTACAACCCCTCTTAGTGGCTGTGGTCCAGTACAACCCCTCTTAGTGGCGGTGGACCAGTACAACCCCTTAGTGGCGGTGGTCCAGTACAACCCCTCTTAGTGTCGAAGGACCAGTGCAACCCCTCTTAGTGTCGATGGACCAGTACAACCCCTCTTAGTGACGGTGGTCCAGAGCCGCGATGCCCTCACACCCGTTCTCGCGGCCTTGGCAGCCCTTACCCGGGCAGACCTTGCAGCACTTTCCCTCCACCTTCTCCGGATAGTCGCAGGGATATTCCTCTGGGCAGGTGACCCGCTGACAGTCCTGGGCTCCATCTTTACATGTGCATACGATACAGGGGATCGCTCCAAAATTCCGGAAGACGGGATGCCAGACTTCGCCGTGGGAATACGTCTTTCCATTATACACACAGGCTGGGGGGAGACAATCAGCAAGGATTATACAGGGGGCGCAGAGGTCGCATGTGGGCCCTGGAGTGTGAGGGGGCCCGATGGCTCCTCTGTTACATGAGAGGTCCCCAGTATTATACACATGGCAGCTGGGGGACGGTTATAGATTTTGCTTTCAGTTACGGCAGTTTCTGGCTGAGCTCCAGTAAGCAACCACTGCAATTAAGCAGAGCTGCAGTGTAAAGCAAGGGGGACAGAAGCTGGAGCAGCTGGTGAAACAGAGGATTCAGAGTAGAATCACTTCAGCAGGTGACGCAGCTCAGCGCGAGTCACTGAACAGTGCAGAGCTGCAGTGTAGAGCATGGGGAAGTATAACCCAGATGTCTGAGCTTCTACTAAGGCCGAAGATGAATTTTCTGTTGGTTCACAGTCCAACAGTTCATGCAGCCACGACGGTATCACTGATAGAGCAGTATGGCAGTGTAAAGTATGGGGAGGTGAGGCATGAAGCAGCCAGAAACCTATTAAGGTGTAATTTTAAGACAACAGGAGATGATGCCGCTAATTTGCTTTGGGTGATCATAGCGGAGTATTAATGGAGCAGAGCTGCAGTATAAAGTATGGGAAAGGCAAAACAGCAAGCTAAGCCTATCACCTTTCTTGTGCTTCTCCTTCATCAGAATCTTCACTGTCGTCCCCCCGCCCCCTCCTTTTTGCTTGAAGCTGCGGGGGTTGAACCCCAGGGAGGAGCTGACAATGGTGGATTCTGTGGCCCCCAGGGTCTTCTTACTGAGCAGCTCACTCAGACACTGGTCCTGGGAATGTCTCTGCGGCACACAAAACACACAACACTTCACAAATTACACAACCAGGATCCCCGGTATAAGCCCTTTTCCATTTGTGGGTGCCTGTATGTGTGCATACATGTGTGTACGTTCGTGCCTGTATATGTGTGTATACAGTATGTGCATGCCTGTGTGTGTATGTGTATGTGCCTGAGTGTGTGTGTGTGTATGTGTGTATACAGTATGTGCATGCCTATGTGTATGTGTGTATGTGCGTGCCTGAGTGTGTGTATACAGTATGTTCTTGCCTGGATGTGTGTGTCTGTATGTGTATATGTGGGTGCCTGTGTATGTGCGTGGCTGTATGTGTGTGTATATACATTGGCATGTAAAAGTTTGGGCACCCCTGGTCAAAATGACTGTTTTTGTGAACAGTTAAGCAAGTTGACGATGGAATGATCTCTAAAAAGGGCCAAAGTTACAGATGACACATTTACTTTGTATATACACTGCTCAAAAAAATAAAGGGAACACTCAAATAACACATCCTAGATCTAAATGAATGAAATATTCTCATTGACTACTTTGTTGTGTACAAAGTTGAATGTGCTGACAACAAAAATCACACAAAAATCATCAATGGAAATCAAATTTATTAACCAATGGAGGCCTGGATTTGGAGAGACCGCCAAAATGAAAGTGGAAACAAGACAAAATTAGTAGTGTGTGTGGCCTCCACGTGCCTGCATGACCTCCCTGTGCCTGTATGACCTCCCTACAATGCCTGGGCATGCTCCTGATGAGGTGGCGGATGGTCTCCTGAGAGATCTCCTCCCAGACCTGGACTAAAGCATCCGCCAACTCCTGGACAGTCTGTGGTGCAACGTGACGTTGGTGGATGGAGCGAGACATGATGTCCCAGATGTGCTCAATCGGATTCAGGTCTGGGGAACGGGCGGGCCAGTCCATAGCTTCAATGCCTTAATCTTGTAGGAACTGCTGACACACTCCAGCCACATGAGGTCTGGCATTAGGAGGAACCCAGGGCCAACCGCACCAGCATATAGTCTCACAAGGGGTCTGAGGATCTCATCTCGGTACCTAATGGCAGTCAGGCTACCTCTGGCGAGCACATAGAGGGCTGTGCGGCCCTCCAAAGAAATGCCACCCCACACCATTACTGACCCACTGCCAAACCGGTCATGCTGAAGGATGTTGCAGGCAGATCACTCTCCACGGTGTCTCCAGACTCGGTCACGTCTGTCACATGTGCTCAGTGTGAACCTGCTTTCATCTGTGAAGAGCACAGGGCGCCAGTGGCGAATTTGCCAATCCTGGTGTTCTGTGGCAAATGCCAAGCGTCCTGCATGGTGTTGGGCTGTGAGCACAACCCCTATCTGTGGACGTTGGGCACTCAGACCATCCTCATGGAGTCGGTTTCTAACCGTTTGTGCAGACACATGCACATTTGTGACCTGCTGGAGGTGATTTTGCAGGGCTCTGGCAGTGCTCCTCCTGTTCCTCCTTGCACAAAGGCGGAGGTAGTGGTCCTGCTGCTGGGTTGTTGCCATCCCACGGCCCCCTCAACGTCTTCTGCTGTACTGGCCTGTCTCCTGGTAGCGCCTCCAGTCTCTGGACACTACAATGAAAGACACAGCAAACCTTGACACAGCTCGCATTGATGTGCCATCCTGGATGAGCTGCACTACATGAGCCACTTGTGTGGGTTGTAGAGTCCGTATCATGCTACCACGAGTGTGAAAGCACAACCAACATTCAAAAGTGACCAAAACATCAGCCAGAAAGCATTGGTACTGAGATGTGGTCTGTGATCCCCACCTGCAGAACCACTCCTTTATGGAGTTTGATTTCACAGAAGTTTGATTTACTTTGGAGTTTTATTCTGTTCGTTAAGTGTTTTTTGAGGAGTGTATATATTCATCTGTTACATTTTAAAAATTTTAAAAAAAGAAAATGAGCAGATGCAAAAGTTTTGGCACCCTGCATGGTTAGTCCATAACAGCACCACCTTTTGCAGGTATCACAGCTCGTAAACGCTTTTTGCAGCCAGACAAGAGTCTTTCAGTTCTTGTTTGAGGGATTTTCCTCCATTCTTCCTTGGAGAATCGCTCCAGTTTTGTGAGATTCCTGGGTCGACTTGCTTCCTCTGCTATTTTGAGGTCTCGACAGATTTTCAATGATGTGCAGATCAGGGGACTGTGAGGGCCATTGTAAAACCTTCAGCTTGCGTCTTTTGAAGTTGTCTATTGTGGATTGTGACGTGTGTTTAGGATCATTATCCATTGTAGAAGCCATCCTTTTCCTCTTTTCACCTCCAGCTTTTTTACAGATGGTGTTATGCTTGCATCAAGAATTTGTTGAAATTTCATTGAATCCATTCTTCCCTCTACCTGTGAAATGTCCCCAGTGTCATTGGCTGCAACACAACCCCAAAGCATGATTGATCCTCCCCTATGCTTAATAGTAGGCGAGATGTTCTTTTCCTGAAATTCTTTGCCCTTTTTTCTCCACACAGACCTCTGATCATTGTAGCCTCAGAGTTCTATTTTACCTCATCCTCAGGACTGGTTTCCAAAATGCATCAGGCTTGTGTAGATGTTCTTCTGCATACTTCTGATGCTGAATTTTATGGTAAGGACTCAGGAGAGGTTTTCTTCTGATGACTCTTCCATGAAGGCCATATTTGTGCAGGTGTCTCTGAACAGTAGAACAATGTACCACAACTCCAGAGTCTGCTAAATCTTTTTGAAGGTCTTTTGCAGTCAAGCGGGCGTTCTGATTTTCCTCTTTTGCAATCCTACGAGCAGCTCTCACTGAAATGTTGCTTGGTCCTTCAAACCTTATCTTGACCTTCACTGTTCCTGGCAACTGCCACTTCTTAATTACATTTTGAACTAAAGGTACTGCCACACTTAGCGATCTCGTTAACGATCTCGATAACGACGCAAGCTAATGAGATCGTTGGTGTGATCGCTTTTAGGTCGCTAGTAGCTGCCAAACAGAAGATCTCATAAACGACTCGTCATCAGCGGTCAGCGATCTCTTTAACGACTTTGGCGGTCGTTAGGATCTGTCATTAGCATGTACTGAGCGCTTCTGATTCATAGGAATTTCCAGCATCGCTCCTGCTCTCTGCGTCCTGCTAGCCTGCTTTGCAACTTCTGCGATCCTCTCTGTGACGCAAAAGAGAACTTACAGATATTGCGATCCACTCCGTGACGCTAAAAACAGTCATATGCGTCACAAACGAGGTCGCTCGTCGTTCGCAAAAGGTGCCAAACGCAGCGATATAGGCTCACCAGTGGGACGCCAACGATCAAAAAACGGTCCAGAACGCTAGTGAACGATCAGCGACATCACAGCAGGCGCCACATCGTTGCTTGCTACATGCCACACACAACGAGGTCGCTAACGAGATCGCTAAATAGTGACGTTTTAGTGATCTCGTTAGCGATCTCGCTTAGTGTGGCATACCCTTAAGGAAAGTATATCTTAAACGCTTTGCTATCTTCTTATAGCCTTCTCCTGCTTTGTGGCCTCCACAATTCTCATTTTCAGAGTGCTAGGCAGCTGCTAAGAAGAACCCATGGCGGCTGTTTTTGGCACAAGGTTAGAGGAGCTTTGGGGGTTTTATAAAGCTTGAAATTTAAATTATCTGGCCTTTCCTAATGAGGATAGTGAACAAGCCAAAACATTAACAGGCTAATTAATGTCTGAAACCTTGATCAAAGTTATCTGAGCACACATCTCCAAACTTTTGCTTCGGCCCATTTTCATTTTTGTAATTATTAAAATGTAAAAGATGAAAGTATATATATATATTTTGCCTAAAGTATAAAGGAAATGTGTCATCTGTAACTTTAGCCCTTTTACAGATCATTTCACCTTTAACTTGCTCTACTGTTCACAATAACAGTCATTTTGAACAGGGGTGCACAAACTTTTAAATGCAGCTGTATGAGCCTGCCTGTATGTGTGTGTGTGCACATATGTGTCTGTGTCTTGTCCAGCACTTCAGGACTTGGCAATAAATGTATGAAGATATACAGAGAAAAGAGCAGAATGTCACGTACAACACCTCTGTGTAACTGCAGCGGCTCTTCCTCCACCGAACGATCGAATGACCCGTCTGAAAAACACAAGTCACAGTGAAAGCTGCACCGTCATATGTAGCCAAACCATCATGGCTGTAAAATGTGGAAGTCAGCAAGTTTAGAATGTACTCTGCGTATTATGAGGTTCTGCAGCAGTTGAGTTGTAGTATGAGGTTCTGCAGCAGCTGAGGTGTACTATGAGGTTCTGCAGCACCTGAGGTGTATTATGAGGTTCTGCAGCAGGTGAGGTGTACTATGAGATTCTGCAGCAGCTGTGGTGTACTATGAGGTTCTGCAGCAGCTATGGTGTACTATGAGGTTCTGCAGCAGCTGAGGTGTATTATGAGGTTCTGCAGCAGCTATGGTGTACTATGAGGTTCTGCAACAGCTGTGGTGTACTATGAGGTTCTGCAGCAGCTATGGTGTACTAAGAGGTTCTGCAGCAGCTGAAGTGTATTATGAGGTTCTGCAGCAGCTGAAGTGTATTATGAGGTTCTGCTGCAGCAGTTTATTATAAGGTTCTGCAGCAGCTGAGGTGTATTATGAGGTTCTGCATCAGCTGAAGTGTATTATGAGGATCTGCAGCAGCTGAGGTGTATTATGAGGTTCTGCAGCAGCTGAGGTGTGCAGTATGAGGTTCTGCAGCAGTTGAGGTGTATTATGAGATTTTGTAGCAGCTGAGGTGTGCAGTATGAGGTTCTGTAGCAGCTGAGGTGTATTATGAGGTTCTGCAGGAGGTGGTGTGCAGTATGAGGTTCTGCAGCAGCTGAGGTGTATTATGAGGTTCAGCAGCAGCTTATGTGTGCAGTATGAGGTTCTGCAGCAGCTGAGGTGTATTATGAGGTTCTGCAGCAGGTGAGGTGTGCAGTATGAGGTTCTTCAGTAGCTGAGGTGTGGCAGTATGAGGTTCTGCAGCAGTTAAGGTGTGGCAGTATGAGGTTCTGTAGCAGCTGAGATTATGAGGTTCTGCAGCAGCTGAGGTGTATTATGAGGTTCTGCAGCAGCTGAGGTGTGGCAGTATGAGCTTCTGCAGCAGTTAAGGTGAGGCAGTATGAGGTTCTGCAGCAGTTAAGGTGTGGCAGTATGAGGTTCTGCAGCAGCTGAGGTGTATTATAAGGTTCTGCAGCAGCTGAGGTGCGCACTGGGAGCATCTTACCTCTGCACACTGGGCAGCAGGAGTCCGGTACGGTCAGTGGGGAGGAGCAGACCAGCTCCGGACAGGTCACCAGGCCGCAGTAGATCTGCCCGTCCTGGAACAGGAGCCAATCACAGGTGATCTCATTATAATACTGCACTGATGGCCTCCAGCTCTCTGATTGCTGTCAGTGAATGGGAGCATTGCCGATAAGTCTCTCACAGAGAAGGGCTTGCTACATGTGTACACAATCTATGACCCCGGACTCCAGACTGATACATCGTCACAGACTATCAGGACGTGTGGGGGATTTGATATCAGAGAGAAAACATTGTAACAAACCCTCAGCTATGAAAAGTACAAGATCTGAGCCTGTAAATGTCAATACTGAATGTTCACAGTAACGACAGCAAGCAGAGATCCTAGAATAGCGAGTGATGACAGCACTGAATACACTGGCAGCTGAATACGAAGGTCAGCACAGAGACCCCACAGACACATTGGAGGGGTGATGGGAGCGGATTCATCCCTCGGACCCCCGCTCCGCACCTCTGGGACCCGTCATATTATTCTTCCCCTCCCATATACAGTATAAAAAGCATCAAATCTCCCACAAAATCCACCGAGAGCTGAAAAAAGTGAAGCGGAACATAAAAGCTGAGGCTTTCCTGGAACAGACTGACACCGGCTGCTGCCAGGAACCCCCCCACCTCAGACAGGGGGGTCAACTACATGGCTGCTGGGGAACTACAACTCCCAGCAAATTCTCTAAGGCCATTTCTGCTGGATGACAGCGATCGTTCTACGAATGTAACAACCGTGCTCTTCATTCCAAGAACTCTGCTTTCTGTTCACATTCAGAGGCTGAAAACCCTGCATGGCCCTGATACTTGTCGCAGCGGAGGGTTTGTCACATTAGCATCCAGTGTCGACAATAAACTAAACACTGAAGCACATATTGTGTCCTGATGGTTTGTTGCAATGTTTGTCTAGTCTGGATACATTGCAACAAACCCTCAGCTGTGAGTAGGATTAGAAAAGCATGGTGGCTTTCTTTCAGAAACAGCGCCGCCCCTGACCATGGGTTGCACATGGTATTACGGCTCAGTGCAGTGGGGCCGATTTGCAATACCAGATGCAACCCAAAGTAAGGGGTGATGCTGTTTTTTTTTGGAAACCAAAGCAGCCATGTTTTTCTAAAAGTGGAAAACGCCTATAATAGGAAGGTTTCTATTCACTGACAGCAAGATTTCTATAAATGTTTCTCAGCAATCAAAGGGGACAACAATGCAATGTTAATGGGACCCCTTCTATTTAATGGCAGACCCCCAGAGGGGACAGAGGGCTCATCTCCGGAATGGCTGATTCTGGGATCGCTCCCTATGGGGGGGTCCGCCGCTGACCCCGCACTATGGAGACGCGGCTGGCACTCACCGAGCAGCTGCACTGCACGCACTGGTTGGACTGTCTGGACGGGAACAGCTCCTGGGTGGTGAACATCTCGCCCTGCTGGTACGTCGTCCCATTGTGCTGGCAAACCTTGGGAGCGGCCCGCAGACCGGAGGGGGAGTGCGGCTCTGCGGGAAAGAGCACACGGCCTGATCACAACCTCAGAACACGCAACATCTCTGCTGGCTGCTAATGAATACAAACAGAAACCGCAGAGTGCTCACAGCTGAAGGTTTGCCACAATTGTATCTCGTCTAGACAAGATCCAGATAGATCAGACTGATACATTGTAACAACCTGAGGGCAGGAGGATTGTCTACACTGGATACTACTGTAACTACACCTGATTGTGAGGAGCTCCTCAGCTGTCACTATTCACTGACAGCAAGCCACGTTCTTTACTGTGCCTCCATGCGTCGTGGTCCTTCATTTTGGAAGGAAAAATAAGTTATATGGGGGCAATTTAATAAAAATATGAGGTTACTGACGCAGCAGTCTGACAATATGTGTGGGTGGGGTAGCACTTACCTACACATCTGGCGCAGCACTGCTGAGGGTCCGTTACAGTGTGGACGCAGTGCAGGACAGGACACTTTATTCTGTAGCAGCTGACGCTGCCGCCCTGCTGGACACACAGAAGAAACGCAGAGGATTATTTGCTGCCTACTCACAGAGGATTGTCTAGACCGGATACAGTTGTAACAAACCCTCATCGTCAGGTTTTCACCCTCTGTTTCCATTCACTGACAGCAAGATGAGGCCGATACTGGATTTCCCGATGACGGGATTGTAATATCCTTATTTCCAGGTCCCTGCTTTCTGTCACTGAATGGAAACTTTCTCGCTTAGTTTTGAGACTTGTCAGGCTGGGAAGTTTGCACATTTTCCCTCTCGGTGAGCTGCAGACAATAGCGCCATGTCTGCCGAGAACCCAGAGAATTATTATGAGGCGGCTGTAATAAATGTGTCTGCGGAGCGGGAGCCAAGTGATGTCAGTGCCATGTCTGGGGGGTGCAGGAGTGTCCCCGCCGAGCCCCGGGGGGTAGGTGACCGCTCCGGTGTCATCGGCCTGCGTGACGTTGTGTCTTGCTCCATCATGGAGCCGGTGAGACACCGCTCTGCAGCTTATGAATGAGGCCTTGTTCGGTCACTGCTCCGGAGCAGCGCTCAATGGGATTAGGAACAAAAATGTTGTGGCTTGTAAAGGGACCGCGCCATGAAACCCTCCGCTGCAGACAAAGAATAGGGCAGTGTTAGTGTACGCAGCCCCCCGGGACTGGGGGGGTTAACACCGTCACTGCCAGGAATAATTACCAACATAACAAGGATTCCATTACATTTACTCAGGGTGCCCAGCATTAAAAAACAGTCAGTACACAGGTGCAGAGAACTACAACCCTCATCATGCTGGTCCTGTTAGTTGGAGGCTTCTATCTATGGGGCTAGTGGCTGTTGGTTTTTGACCACTGGCTGTTAACGTTGGCGCAGCGTTGGGGTGGGCACAGGGGCAGTGTCCCGTGTGCAAAATTCTGAGGGGAACAATATGTGAAAAGAAAGGAGCAGAAGCATCGCTGGCGCTGAAGATCCGGAGCAGTGCCCAGGACTTCTAGCCGTGTGTCCCAGATCTCCGAGCGTGCGCCACTTTAAAGTGTTTCAGTGTCAACATTACACCGATGTAGTTGGATACAATGGGAGAGCAGGAGCCATGGACCATTCCCCATCCAAGAACCTCACTGCACCGCGACATCTGTGCAGGCGCCATGGACCATTCCCCATCCAAGAACCTCACTGCACCGCGACATCTGTGCAGGAGCCATGGACCATTCCCCATCCAAGGAGTCACTGCACCACAACATCTGTGCAGGAGCCATAGACCATTCTCCATCCAAGGCTGTCACTGCACCATGACATCTGTGCAGGAGCCATGGTCCACTCTCCATCCAAGGCCGTCACTGCACCACGACATCTGTGCACAAGCCATAGACCACTCTCAATTCAAGGCCGTCACTGCACCACGACATCTGTGCACAAGCCATAGACCACTCTTAATCCAAGGCTGTCACTGCACCCCGACATCTGTACAGGAGCCATAGACCACTTTCAATCCAAGGCCGTCACTGCACCATGACATCTGTGCAGAAGCCATGGTCCACTCTCCATCCAAGGCTGTCACTGCACCACGACATCTGTGCAGGAGCCATAGACCACTCTCAATCCAAGGCTGTCACTGCACCACAACATCTGTGCAGGAGCCATAGACCACTCTCAATCCAAGGCCGTCCACTGCACCACGACATCTGTGCACAAGCCATAGACCACTCTCAATCCAAGGCCGTCACTGCACAACGACATCTGTGCAGGAGCCATGGTCCACTCTCCATCAAAGGCCGTCACCGCACCATGACATCTGTACAGGTGCCATGGACCTTTCTCAATCCAAGGCCATCACTGCACCACGACTTCTGTGCACAAGCCATGGACTACTCTCCATCCAAGGCCGTCACTGCACCGCGACCACTGTGCTTGAGTCATAGACCACTCTCCATTCAAGGCCGTCACTGCACGGCGACATCTGTGCAAGAGTCATGGACTATTCTCAATCCAAGGCTGTCACTGCATCACGACATCTGTGCACAAGCCATGGACTACTCTACATCCAAGGCCATCACTGCACCGCAACATAGTACAGGAGCCATGGACCACTCTCCATCCAAGGCCGTCACTGAACTGCAACATCTGTGCACAAGCCATGGACCACTCAATCCAAGGCCGTCACTGCACTGCAACATCTGTACACAAGCCATGGACCACTCAATCCAAGGCCGTCACTGCACCGCAACATCTGTGCTGGAGTCATGGACCATTCTCCATCCAAGGCCATCACTGCACTGCAACATCTGTGCAGGAGCCATGGACCACTCTCCATCCAAGGCCGTCACTGCACTTCAACATCTGTGCACAAGCCATGGACCACTCAATCCAAGGCCATCACTGCACCGCAACATCTGTGCCGGAGTCATGGACCATTCTCCATCCAAGGCCATCACTGCATCGTGACATCTGTGCACAAGCTATGGACCATTCTGCATCCAAGGACCTCACTTCACCATGACATCTGTGCAGGGGCCATGAACCATTCTCCATCCAAGGACCTCACTGCACCACGATATCTGTGAAGGAGCCATAGACCATTCTCCATCCAAGGACCTCACTGCACCACAACATCTGTGCAGGAGCCATGGACCCTTCTCCATCCAAGGACATCAATGCACCATGATATCTGTGCAGGAACTATACACCATTCTCCATCCAAGGACGTCACTGAACCGCAAAATCTGTGCACGAGCCATGGACCATTCTCCATCCAAGGACATCACTGCACCGTGATATCTGTGCAGGAGTCAAGGACCATTATCCATCTAAGGATGTCACTGCACCGTGACATCTCTGCATGAGCCATGGACCATTCTCCAAGGACCTCACTGCACTACGATATTTGTGCAGGAGACATAGACCATTTTCCATCCAAGGACCTCACTGCACCACACTATCTGTGCAGGAGCCATAGACCATTCTCCATCCAAGGACCTCACTGCACCACTACATCTGTGCACGAGCCATGGACCACTCTCATCCAAGGATGTCACTGCACCGTGATATCTGTGCAGGAGCTATAGACCATTCTCCATCAAAGGATCTCACTGCACCACGACATCTGTGCATGAGCCATCGACCATTCTCCATCCAAGGACATCACTGCACCGTGATATCTGTGCAGGAGTCAAGGACCATTCTCCATCCAAGGACGTCACTGCACCATGACATCTGTGCATGAGCCATGGACCATTCTCCATCCAAGGACGTCACTGCACCGTGATATCTGTGCAGGAGTCAAGGACCATTCACCATCCAAGGATGTCACTGCACCGCGATATCTGTGCAGGAGCCATGGACCACTTTCCATCCAAGGACGTCACTGCACCACTACATGTGTGCTAGAGCCATGGAGCATTCTCCATACAAGGACGTCACTGCACCGCGATATCTGTGCAGGAGCCATGCACCATTCTCCATCCAGGGACGCCATTGCACTGTGACATCTGTGCACAAGCCATGGACCACTTTCCATCCAAGGATGTCGATGCACCGCGACATCTCTGCATGAGCCATGGACCATTCTCCATCCAAGGACGTCACTGCACTGCGATATCTGTGCAGCAGCCATGGACCATTCTCCAAGGACGTCACTGCAAGCAACATCTCTGCATGAACCATGGACCATTGTCCTTCCAAGGATGTCACTGCACCGCGATATCTGTGCAGGAGTCATGCACCATTCTCCATCGAAGGACATCATTGCACTGTGACATCTGTGCACGAGCCATGGACCATTTTCCATCCAAGGATGTCACTGCACCGTGACATCTCTGCATGAGCCATGGACCATTCTCCATCCAAGGACCTCACTGCACCGCGATATCTGTGCACGAGACAGGACTCTTAGGGGAGTGTAAATTTCATTTAATTTCATTATTTGTGTGTGGGTGGCACAAAGGGGGAATCATTACTTTTGAGGAAGAAGCAATTAGTGGGTTTTATTAGTATTTAAGGAGGTATTAAACCTTTCTAAAGGGGACACTCTGGGGGTATTATTTGTTTCAAGTGTGTGTTCAACTTGCTTTGTGTTGGCATCATTCCCTATACCACTGGCTGCTGAATTTTGTCTTTTGCTCACCAGTTATAGGGTGATGGTTACCAGCTGAAGACTTGTGGGTTACTGGTTACCAGTCTCAGCTCAGAGGGTTTCAGCTGTCGGTTAGTGGTTGTTGTGTTGGTCACCAGATGCTGGTCATCGACTATAGGATATGAGTTGGTTGTTGCCATCTTATTCTTGGAAGGCATCAGTAGCTGGATGGAGATTGCTGGTAACCAGCTCTATACTGGCACTTTCTATCCAATGGATGGTTATTACTAGTTATTTAATTTTCGGCATCAGCTATTATTTGGTTGTTGCTAGTTACCAGTTATTAGTTGGTTGTTTCTAGCTATGTCTCAGCTGTTATCAGATAAAGATTTGCAGCTGCTAATTACCAACTATTGCTTGGTGATTGCTATCTATTGGTTGATTTTTACCATCTACATTTTGATCGGACTCAGTCTCGGCTATTGGTTGGTGACTGTTTGTGGTTTCTATCTATGAGTTGGTGGTTACCAGCTACTCAATAGTGGGTATCAGCTATTAGTTGGTGACTGCTGGGTAACAGTTGTTGACTGATGGTTTCTATCTATGGGTTGCTGATTACCAGCTACTTAGTGGTGGATATCAGCTATTGGTTGGTGACTACTGGATAACAGTTGATGACTGGTGGTTTCTATCTATGGGTTGATAGTTACCAGCTACTCAATAGTAAGTATCAGCTATTTGTTGGTGACTCTTGTGTACCAGTTGGTGACTGCTGGATTTAATCTATGGGTTGGTAGCTACTAGCTACTCAATGGTATCAGCTATCAGTTGGTGACTGTTGGTTTTAATCTATGGGTTAGTAGTTACCAGCTACTCAATGGTATCAGCTATCAGTTGGTGACTGTTGGGTGCCAGTTGATAACTGATGGTTTCTATCTATGGGCTGGTGGTTACCAGCTACTCAGTGATGAGTGTTAGCTATTGCTTGGTGACTGTTGGTTTCTATCTATGGGTTAGTAGTTACCAGCTCCTCAATGGTAATTATCAGCTATTGGTTGGTGACTGTTGGGTACCAGTTGATGACCGCTGGTTTCTATCTATGGGTTGGTGGTTACCAACTTCTCAATGGTGGTTGTCAGCTATCGGTTGGTAACTGTTGGGTGTCAGTTGATAACTGGTTGTTGCCATCTATGGGTTTATAGTTACCAGCTTCTCAATGGTGGTTGTCAGCTATTGGTTGGTGACTGTTGGTTACCAGTTGATGAATGGTGGTTTCTATCTTTGGGTTGGTAGTTACCAGCTACTCAATAGTGGGTATCAGCTATCGGTTGGTGACTGTTGGGTACCAGTTGATGAATGGTGGTTTCTATCTTTGGGTTGGTGGTTACCAGCTACTCAGTGGTGGGTATCAGCTATAGTTTGCTGACTGTTGGGTACCAGTTCATGAATGGTGTTTTTTTCTCTGGGTTGGTGATTACCAGCTACTCATTGGTGGTTGTCAGATATTGATTGGCGACTGTTGGGTACAAGTTGATGAACGGTGATTTCTATCTATGGGTTGGTAGTTATCAGCTACCAGCTAGTAGTTGGTATATCTAGTTTAGGGTTTGCGGCTACAAGATACTGATTGATGATTACGGGCTCGGAAAACTAATTACCTGACTTATTGACCAGAGCAGGAAGAGCGGCATTTTTTATGGACTTTCTAGTGAGGAGACCCCAATGTAGCTGATCCCCACGTGGTCCAGATGGTAACGACCAATGTAAGAGTGAGGAGCATGAAGTACGGGCGGTAAACGGTATCTCACATCATTAATCTGCTGCCATCACAGGCGCCATATTCCCGGACAGACCTACCTCAGAACACGTGCAACGTATGCAATATACAACTCCTTGAGGCTCCAGGTACGGGTGCCAGCTCTCCCCCAGGCTGTACTTCTTGCCATGAAATAAACAGAACAGATCTGGACCTAAAATTAATAAAACAAAACCATTTATGAACACTGCAACCCCCAACATGAGCCAGTGACCAGATATAGTCAGAATTCATTCCATTCACAGAGCACCACAACTCCCAGCATGCCATGACCAAAAGAGCTATTCCTTGGAGCATTCGGCCAATACTCAGAGGTACCGATGCCCGGCATTCACCACCAGTGGCGCCCCATACATAGGGTGGGTAACAGTCCCCCAGCTCCGGTCACATCACAGACATCGCTCGTGTAGAATCCTGTCTGATCAATTAACACAATTATGAGCAACAGAAAAACTCTTGTGTCCACCGTTCTGAAATCCGCGCCCGCAATTAAAGATGGCGGCACGTACAGGCGCCCCCCCAGGCCTTGGCTCACGGTTCTTGGCTGAGGGTTTTGTCCCGTGTAATTTCCACCATTTTCAATCTTCTTATTTCTCACAGAGTGTCCTCCACGTCTGAACACCATTATATAATCCCTCCAGGACACAGAAAAAGCAAAGACGTCCCAAATAATCATCAGCAGTGCGGACAGACTCCGGTAATCCACCATAATCCACGGACACATTGTCGATTTAATCCACAAATTTGAGAATTATTCCAAAGGAAAGAGCAGAATTATAATCCGCAGAGCTGTAATCCGAAGGGAAAGGTGACACGGGAGAATCCACAGCGATGATGAGGGTTTGTAATCCAAATGGGTGGAACACGGTGGACGCCACAAAATAGCGCCACATTTATAATCCATAGGAAGAGGAGGGTCCGTCAGCTGCAACAACCACGGTCCGGGGATCTGTACTGTGTGCAAGCGACTGAACGTGGAGAAGATTCACTGATACATTCTCCAACAGACAGAAAGGAAAGCGAGCACAAGTGCTACCATACGAGGAACACTGTCAAGATTCAGAATCTTACAGAACTGCAGCATCCAGAATAACCACAAAGAAAACATCCGCTGCCATGATGGTGCCGAGCAATGGTGAAAATGAACAGAAACCTTACAGTCACTCACAATTCACACAGCCGTCAGGGCCGGTGTCAGACAAATTGGAGCCCAGGGCAAAAGGTTAAAGTGCTCAGATATTGCACATCACACAGAAGCATTTCTGGTGCATTTACAGGCGCTGAGTTCAGGCTGTGAATCGAGCGTGATCGACAATAGTGAAGTCGTTCCACACTTGTTTCCTGGCCTCTTTACACCGGGTGAGGAAGAATGACGGGCACAGAGCGATCACTAATAGATCAATATGTTCCCATACAAGATCATGTTATCAGCAGCATACACCGGGCGATGTGCTGCCGAGAACAAGTATTTCTGTTCCGGCATAAACAATCCAATCATTTGATGAATAGGCAGCATTTTGTTTATATAGTATAATGCCCCCATACTCCTCCACATAGTCTAATGCACACCCCATAGTCCTCCATGTAGTATAATACACTCCCCATCATCCTCCATAAAGTATAATGCACACCCCATAGTCCACCATATAGTATAATACACTCCCCATCATTCTCCATAAAGTATAATGCACACCCCATAGTCCACCATATAGTATTACACTCCTCATAGTCCTCCATATAGTATAATACATTATATGTAGGACTATGGACAGTGTAATACACTTTGTGTAATTCACCATATAGTATAATATACTCCCCATAGTCCTCCATATAGTATAATACACTGTCCATAGTCCAACATACAGTATAATACACTCCCCATTGTCCTCCATATAGTATAATACACTGTCCATAGTCCTCCATATAGTGTAATACACTTCGCGTAGTCCACCATATAGTATAATACACTCCCCATAGTCCTCCATATAGTGTAACACACTTCGCGTAGTCCGCCATATAGTATAATATACTCCCCATAGTACTCCATACAGAATAATGCACTCCACATGGCTCTCCATATAATATAATATACTTCCTATCGTCCTCCATATAGTAAAATGCACACTTCATAGAGTATAATGTAGCCTCATATAGTACATATAGTATAATGCAGCCTTCATATAGATAAATGCTTCCATAGAGTGTAATGCAGCCCCATAGAGTATAATGCAGTCCCCATTTAGAATATTGCAGCCCCATAGAGTATAATGCAGCCACAAAGAATATAATTAAGCCCCCCATAGTGTATAATGCAGCTGCATTATACTCTATGGGGGGCTTCATTATTCTCTATGGAGCTGCATTACACTCACACGACCCCTCTCCTTGACACGCCCCCGGAAGAAGCTGGCCGCAAAACACGCGTCGGGGTGAGGGGACGCTGATGTGAATAATCCACTGGATTCATTGGGCTACAGTTAACCGCGGGTAATAATAGTTTATATCAGCACACTATGCACTTTATTTGAATGTTCTAATTAGCACTAGTTGGGAAAATATACCTGAACAAGGGACCACTACATTATGATGTATGGGCTTTATTAACATGCACCTTTTACTATGTCTACTTAGGCATACCTGCATTCCATATTAAAGTATTTCATCTAATTTTCATTGCTTCCTTTACCCTGTATATTACGTGCATTATGATATTATGTATTTTTTACATTGTTATATCTGATTCAGTGAGCCATTCAGATGCTCGGTGAATAATTTTTCTATATGATATAGATACTTAAAGTGTTGGCACCATCCAATATTAACACTATTATCACTATCACACCTCGCGTCCCCTATGAGGCATTCCTGCTCTTTTTCTGCTCTATTTTCTGTATTTGTGATTTGAAATAAAAATATAACATTTTATTGGAAAGGATCTCTTCATTGTTTGTCCCCCATAGCTGGGAATCAAATTT
The DNA here is from genome assembly GCA_009801035.1 of Oophaga pumilio. Classification (NCBI taxonomy): domain Eukaryota; kingdom Metazoa; phylum Chordata; class Amphibia; order Anura; family Dendrobatidae; genus Oophaga; species Oophaga pumilio. The sequence continues at coordinate 22,456 of VIAB01036867.1, forward strand.
ATTTAAATATCATACTCTATGGGGGCTGCATCATACTCTATGAGGGCAACATCATACTCTGTGGGGTCGCATCATACTCTATGAGGGCTACATCATACTTTTTTTGGGGCTGATTTATACTCTATGGAGTTTACATCATACTCTATGGGGGCTGCATTATACACTATGGGGACTGCATCACACTCTATGGGGACTGCATCATACTCTATGGGGGCTGCATTATACTCTAAGGAGCTGCAACATACTTTATCGATATATAAAAAATTCTAAAAATTGGATTCATGGAATCTGTCTTCAAAATATGTGCAAAATTATTTATATATAGATATCAAGTATAGCATCAATAAAATATTAGGTATACATAGATGCATAAATATTGCAGGGGAAAATCACTAGGAAGGACACAGGTCAAGAAAGTCCAAGAGACAAAACTAAACTGAAGAGTATATGACTAGCTAGCTCAAGATTGATCCTCGCTCATGTTGGTCACAGTGTTTGTCAGCAGACTGCCTGCCCCTATGCGCGCTTTGCGTAGGCTTCTTTGGGGGTGGGTGGGGGTTTACATGCCAGGATCAACTGTTTCAAATGCGGGACAATCAGTGCGGCGCATGCGCACGTGACGTGACTGCTAGAAGTTGCATCACCGCCAGGCTTCCCACGTGACGTGAGGGGTAGGGAGCCATTCCCCTAGCAACCATGTCCCGCAAGCGTCACGTGTCGGGCGCCGGCAGCGATGCTCCGGAACGCAAGCGTCACGGGTATGCGAACATAGGTGTAATAGAGGTAAGTACAGACAAACCGCAGTGTACAATGTCTGGCTCGGAATTAGACGATCCAGAGAAGTATGAATAAATCAGAACAGTGCAGAGTGCATATAAAAGTGCAAGATTACAAATAGAACAATACATCATAACAGAATAATATCAACAAAGATAATTATTAATAGCAGATATTAAAAGAATTAACACATTATATAGCATAAAACTACAAATTTATATATATATATATATATGTATATTTTGAAAGAATGCATATATCCATTCCTTTGATATAAGAATATTCTGTACAATAGTGGATAACACCAACATACCAAACAATAAGTATCATGTCCCACACAATGGCACAAATGTAGGTTTCCCACAATAAATGTATACAGAATATCATACATAGGAGATCCCACCTACTGATATATAACCCATTTAATTTGAAAAATACCGTATATACTCCAGTATAAGCTGAGGCACCTAATTTTGTCACGAAAAACTGGGAAAACGTATTGACTCGAGTATAAACCGGGTATGCATTGTCCCCTCATCCCCATCCTGGTATAAATGGCTCCTGATCTCTATCCTTGTATAGGATATACATAATCTATAGTGGTATGGTGCCACATAGATAAAAAGTGAAGAGACAAAGATTGTGAATAAAACAGTATTTTTATTAAATTACTATCCTTGTATACATGGCTCCTAATCCCTATCCTTGTATGCATGGATCCTCATCCCTATCCTTATATGCATGGCTCCTTATCCCTATCCTTGTCTGCATGGCTCCTCATCCCAATCCTGGTATGCATGTCTCCTCATCCCTATCCTTGTATGCATGGCTCCTCATCCCTATCCTTGTTTGCATGGCTCCTCATCCCTATCCTTGTCTGCATGGCTCCTCATCCCTATCCTGGTATGCATGGCTCTTCATCCCTATCTGGTATGCATGGGTCCTCATCCCTGTCCTGGTATGCATGGCTCCTCATCCATGTCCTGGTATGCATGGCTCCTTATCCCCATCCTTGTATGCATGGCTCCTCATCCCCGTCCTAGTATGCATGGCTCCTTATCCCCATCCTTGTATGCATGGTTCCTTATCCCCTTCCTTGTATGCATGGCTCCTCATCCCTATCCTGGTATGCATAGCTCCTCATCCCTATCTGGTATGCATGGGTCCTCATCCCTGTCCTGGTATGCAAGGCTCCTCATCCATGTCCTGGTATGCATGGCTCCTTATCCAGATCCTTGTATGCATGGTTCCTTATCCCCTTCCTTGTATGCATGGCTCCTCATCCCTATCCTTGTATGCATGGCTCCTCATCCTTATCCTTGTATGCATGAGAAAAGCATTAAAAAAAACCTACTTACCTTCCCTGCACGCTTTCGCAGCATCTTTTCTTCTGGCTTCCAGCACCTCCAGCGGCTGAGCGATCACGTGACCTCGCTCATTAAGGTAATGAATATTCACCTCGCTCCACTCACCGGGGACACGTGATCGCTCGGCCGCAGGAGCCACTGGAAGAAAAGATGCTGCGAGGGCGCGCAAGGAAGGTAAGTAGGAGGTTTTTTTTTTTACAGCTGTTGGTAGCCGTTGGCTACGGCTATAACTGTGGGAGCTATAAGAGAAATAAATATTCATTGTCAGTGCAGTGAATATTCATTTCTCTTTAGCAGCGGGCACAGTTACAGCTGCAGCCGCCCGCTCCTGCCTCCTGTGACCCGCTGCTCCCCCTCTGGGACAATGACTCGTGTATAAGTCAAGGGGGGCGTTTTGAGCACAAACAAATGTGCTGAAAAACTCGGCTTATACACGAGTAAAGATCATATTCCAATCCACATAAAAGGGGGCTGGTTAGATGTAATCCGTATCTCCATCATGGTTGATGGTTGTTATAGTCATTTTTTTGATCCACACATCATGGTAACACTTTACATGGTATACAGACGAGGGGCGTCATTATGATGAAGTCACCTAACAATAAAATAATAACTATAGGAGTAAAAAGAATAACAGAACAATTAAAATCAAGAAAACGGACGCACAAAAAAAAAAAACAAATCCAGAGAAATGAGCCTAAAGAAATGAAGCGAAGCTGATTTGTTCATTCCATGTATACCCAGAATGGAGATCCATCCACACCCTCGCTGGGACAGCAGACGTTTCATGTCCCCTCCTGTTATTCCACTGTGGATCCTGTCTACATCACAAATTCTGAGTTCTTTTGGGTTGCAATTATGTCTCTCTCTAAAGTGCCTCGTAATTCTTTTTAAGGCCTTCATGTCACTCTCCTCACACGAGGCTAAGATGTCCCTCAATTCGGTAAATGCACTACTGCATGTGTCAGGGGCCGACACTGACAGCTCGGGGCCCTTGTGCAAGAAATGTGTCTGGGCCCCCTTCCTTTTATGGTGACAAAGCTAGCGATATATATAGCCACACACATACATATATCTTACATTGTCTCCTTTCTCATGTATATTGCCATCTCTTATTACACAGTGCCCTTTCTTGTTATATACAGCTCCGTCCCTTACATATCGGATTATATTGAGCCCATTCTTTATTACATACCGTCCTCTTATTAGATATACAGTGGGTTCGGAAAGTCTTCAGACCCCTTTAAATTTTTCA
>VIAB01036873.1:6675-24608 GCA_009801035.1 Oophaga pumilio
GAATTGTAAAAATTGGCCCGTCATTAACGTGCAAACCACCCTTTCGGGTTAAGGGGTTAACAATGGTGAGCCCCAGGCCCAATGTTGAGATTTTGGTTTTTGTTTACCACATACCACGATTCATTATGCACAGATACGGCAGAGAAATATAGGAATAGTACAGTGCCAAAGATTTCACTTGCTTCTTACATTACATGAGTGATAGGTATTGTAAATTTTTCAATAACTCAGAAACCAGTGAATCCTCGCAGCGCACAGTGCATGCCTTGGGGTAATTCAAAAGTTTTAATTTTAGACCGGACAGTATAGTTCTCCATACAGCATTATGAGCACCACGCAGTCCTCCATACAGTATTATAGGCACCACATAGTCCTCCATACAGTATTATGGGCATCATATAGTGTTCCATACAGTTTTATGGGCACCACATAGTCTTCCATACAATATTATGGGCACCATATAGTCCTTCATACAGTATTATGGGCACGACATAGTCTTCCATACAATATAATGAACCTCATGTATTGTTCTATACAGTAAATTGAGCACCATATGTTGCTCCAAACTGTAGGAGTCCCATATATTGCTCCGTACAAAATACTGTGCCCATATAGTGCTTCATACAGTCTAATGAGCCCCATATATTGCTCTATACAATATAATGAGTCCCATAAACTGCTCCATACAGAATAATGGGCCCCATATATTGTTCCATACAGAAAAATTGACCACATATAATGCTCCATACATAATAACGGACCCCCATATAATGCTCCATACAGAATAATGGACCCCATATATAATGCTCCATACAGAATAATATGCCCCATATAATGATCCACACAGAATAATGGATTCCATATAATGCTGCATACAGAATAATGGACGTCATATAATGCTGCATACATAAAAAACAGACCCATATAGTGCTCCATACCGAATGTGTCCCATATATTGCTCCATACAGAATGGGCCCCATATATTGCTCCATACAGTATGGGCACCATATAATGTTCATTACACAATGGGTCTGCTTGCTCAGGGCCTCGGTACTTGCCCGGGTGGTGATGTGGCCCTGGAGTAGCATTTTTAGCATACAAAACACCAGCACTCTTGATGAATTTGATGGGTGGCGTTTGGCCATGACCCTGTCCTGTTTTTTTCTCCTCCCATTTCAGTGGAACTGATTCAAACTTGTGTGAAAGTGCCAAAAGGCAAATAATTTGGTGACTTTTCAAAGCTTTCACAATAGTTTTCTGGGGTAAAAGTTTTGATTAATTGGCTCTATTGAGTTTTTGTAATTCCCCCCTAAGCTATTGCCCCTTATCACCTGATTATCATTGCTGTAACCTTACTCTCACAGCAAATGTAATACTGGAAAAAGATATTTAATAGACATATTTTGTTACTAACATATAAATACATTTCTCATTTCTTCTCAGTCTTCAGCAATCTTTCTAATGGCAAAACAATCAGAAATTGTCCTTTATTTGACATACATTTTGCAGAATAATTCCATGTTTTAGGCACTATCATTTTCAATAAGCAGAAACTACTTTCACACACTTGATAGTAGCAGCTTATCATTTCTTCAAAATGCTTTGCTGAAAAATTGATATCCATTGAATCTTAGATCAAAACAAATATAGAAAAGTACTTTTCCTCAAACAGACAAATGAACACGTATGAATATATACGAATATAAGGAGACATTTCTTTGTATTGCTTTTGATTTATAGAAGTATAATTCCGTGGTTACCTATTGTTACTTAGTCATCTAGTTATTTTTTGAAAATTCATTCTGCTATATAAATAAAACAAATGTAAAACTCTTCCTGATGGAAATTATATGATTGTTACAACCTTGGTAAGAATTAAATAAAAATATTGACAATCCTGAGTTTTATGATAAACACGACCCTGAAAGCCTCCATAGAGATTAGACTGTCATCAGCTGAACTTGCCGATATCGGTGGGATCAGCTGACAGTGTAATGTGTATGGGGCATTCTCCCTCGGCAGCAGGTTTCTCATGGAGAACACAAGATAATTTGGCTAGCATCTATCTATTGTGCATATGAGGCTTCATGTGATTCCTGGATATTTATAACAATTTAGTGCAATCTTTTATATTGAAGCCACCTATATAATTAATAACCAGCAAAGGCTATGCAGACAGCTGAGGGCTGATATTAATAGCCTAGGAAGGGGCCATGGATACTGCCCCCTCCCAGACTAAAAACATCAGCTCTCAGCCGTCCCAGAAAAGGTGCATCTATAGGATGCGCCAAATCTGGTGCTTAGCCTCACTGTTCTCACTTGCCCTGTAGCGGTGGTAAGTGGGGTTCATATTTGTGGGGTTGATGTCACCTTTGTATTGTCAAGTGACATCAAGCCCACAGGTTAGTAATGGAGAGGTGTCTATAAGACACCTATCCATTAGTATCCCCATAGTGATATTGTATAAAACCACAGATACCCAGAATAAAGTCCTTTGTTTGAAATAATGACACAGACTCTTTTAATAATCTTAATTAAACCACACTTACCGAACACCTAATCAACCGAAGCCAACGTCTCCTGCAACAAAAATAAAATAATAAACCACAAATATTCCAAGAAGATAATCCATAATGTCCCACGATGATCCTGATCACTTTGAGAGCAGTCACTGATGTGACTGCTCTCAAAGACAGCCGGTGATACACTGACAGTAGGTACTTGCTCCCGCAGTGTATCACTGAGCTGCCATGAGAGAGGTCACCGGAGTTCATTAGCTGATCAGCTCCAGTGATCTCCCTTACGGCACCACTGCTGCGTGGGACAGTTCTCATGCCACGGTGCCATAAGGGAGAGCACCGGAGCTGATCAGCTGATGAACTCTGATGAACTCTCACAGCAGCTCAGTGATACACTGTGGGTGTCAGTACCTCCTGTCAGTGTTTCGCTGGCGGCCGGGTAGAGCAGTCATATCTGCCGATGTGACTGTTCTACATGTGAAATCGCTGTGGGACACTCAGGATTATGTGGACTACGGCGGACAGGTGGGTATATGGTGGTTTATTATTTTACCTTATTTCTAGGAGACGAGGGCATCGGGGATTGGGCATTAAGGTGAGTATAATTTTTTTTATTTTTATGTGAATATGTATGTAATTTTACTTTTTTTTTTTTTTTTTTTTTTTTTAACAGTGAGCACAGGCGCCGGCACATGTTACTACTCTCCCATCAGTGGCACCTGCTGTCACTGTTATCAGTGACAGCAGACGTAGCCCGATGAGAGCAGTAGTCTCATCGGCCCACGCCAACTTTTTACTGCAGGAAACAGTCAGCTGTGGGATCAAGCTGACGTCGGACAGCATGATCCCGCAGCCCTGTGACTGACAGTACCGGCGGTAGCGTTACCATGGGTCGCAGTCACAGCTGCGGTGTCAAGCAGATTTCTACCAGCACAATCCCGCAGTGCTCTGAATGATGGTCTTACCACCGCGCCGGTGTTTCCCTTACTGTCACACAGATGACAGCTGGGAAACACCATAGAAAGACGGTAAAACGCAATACAAAAACTCAGCAAATCTGCAAACATTTTTATACCTGCGTTTTTGCTGCGGATTTGACTGACTCAATTGAAGTCAATGGGTGCGGAAACGCTGCAGAAGCACAAAAAAATTGACATGCTGCAGAAAAAAAACGCACTGCAAATATTCACGGAAATTTACTGATCATGTTACACAACACTTCAGGGTTGCCATTGAATTACCTTGCGCAAGGATTCCATTGCGTTTTTCGACCATTTCCGCGCGGAAAAAAACGCCACGGAAAGGCATCAAAAACGCATTGCGTGCACATAGCCTTAGTGTTTTGGCTGCAGTGGTGATGTCATGTCCACAGCTCACATCATTGCTGCAGCCAATCACTCAGATCAGTGGTTAATCTCATCAACATCAATCAACCCACTTAGCTCATTGATTTCCTGCAGCGGTGATATGAACTGTTGACATGACGTTACCTCTGCAGACAAAATACTAGGAGAGCCAGCGTCAACCTAGGGAGCATGAGCACTATCTGATCCACTTTTTTAAGTGGAAAACCTCTTTAATCTAAAGCCACAGGTGTGAAGCAATATGACGTCACTTCCTATTATCACTTTTGCCAAAATGATTCCCAAAATTGAATAAAAAAAGTCATTGTATTTTTGTGGCATACAAACATATTTAGCTATTATTCTACCTGCTCAGTTACTATTATTGGGTGGAATCTTACATTTTTATGGAAATTTCCTTTAACGCAGCACTCCAACATTTATTTTTCAGCGCTGGAGTGGTACTTCTAATCTAAGGTCCCTGACCCTAGTACTATCTATACTTACCGGCCGCCGTCTTCACCTTTTATCGGCGCCGCTCCGGTCCTGCAGCGTAATCTTGTGACCGCAACTTCTGAAGCTTACAAATCTGAGGACCAATAAAGACTCCTTCCTTTATCTTTGCTTCACTCAACCTTGGAAATTTATCAATGTGATACTTATATGTGTTTGAATTTTTGTCCATTACCTTTACAATGTTCTTTATTAGCCCAAACTTGATATGTAATGGTGGTAACAAAATCTAAAGTGGGTCAACCAGTGCTCGATGCAGGACATTTGAAGTGAATGTCGGAGAGGCCAGACTCTTTTATTGTAGTGATATTCTCTTTCACGACAAACCAACTCATACAAAAAGCAGCAGTATTTTGTGTAACCACCCTGCAAACCAAGTAAGAGGGCAACCATCTTTAAGTCACCACAGAGGAGCCAAAAATGTTGGTCATAGACCAGGTACCTCAACAGCTGTTTCATTTTGTCAGAGGTTTCTTTCATGTGGACTGCATAGCCAACTGGAATTGAAGATAGCCCATTACCATTATGCAGCAAGATGGCTTTTAGGCTTGCTTTGGATGAATCAATGAAGAACCTCAATTCCTCTGTATTATGATTTATCTTTAAAGATTCCATTAAAGTGTTGATGTTGTTTCATGCCAAAAGATAATCCTCCATGAAGAAGTATTGGACACGACCTTTATCACGGTTTCGAAACAAAGAAATCCAAGCATGGCCCGCTAGGAGATTCCACTGCTGCAACCTGGAATTTAAGAGCTCAGCCTTTCTCTTGGGTAGATTCACATTTCTAACAAGATCGTTCAGTTCACTTTGTGTTATGAGGTTTGTTTCAGTTGAAGTTGCTGACAGAAAGTCTGGCTCATGAGAGGAAGATGCTTCATGACACCAAGAGATCTTTCTTCCTCACTTGACTCGATTGAAAATGTTTCTGGTGCTTGTGGAACCGGGAGTTCTTCTGTATGTGGTACTGGCCCTTTTTGCAGATGAAATGTTTGGATACTGTAAAGTTCACTTCTTCTTCCTTGAAGCTGCTTTCTTAATAGGGGGGGGAAATAGCAATCGGTATTGTGATCGGTTGGCTCTCTCCAGATCACTGGGACTGCAAAAGGCATAGCTTGCCTCTTTCCATGCAACCAATGTGTAAGATGTGATGAACATCTATTGCAGCATATGCATGGAGCCCAACTCTTGTCCTATTCTGCAGCCAAAATACAGGTTGAAGGCTTGCTTTGTCATGGTAGTCAACTTTTGCCTTTGTGACGCAAAAGTGACTTCTCCGCATATGCAAAAAAAACCTATCTGCTTTGTTAATGCAAGAATGAAGGAATATCTGAAAAGAAAAAATGTAGAAACATGTCAATATGCTAAGAAACTAAGCTAAGAAATCATAAAACTGTATACCTTACACAGAGAGCATTTATAAAAGTAGGTGATGTAACTATTTAGGATTACGTCATCAGAGCTGAGTTGGCGTTTTTTGATAGAAGAAAAGATGATAGAATACTGAAAGCTCAGACTATATAGTTGATGTCATAGACTAGCTACTATCAATGCAATAATGATGACGAAATAATAAAGACCCAATTTTTCTATAAGCCTGCATGAAAGGAGTCATAAGAAATTACAACCTCCTCTGATCTTGAAAATTAGAACCAATCAGCAAATTTAAGTATCATATTCGTTTTCAGCACCACAAAATTAGTTGAATTCAAATTTTTTCATCTCAGAACCCATTTGACTGTTGAACAGTGATTTTGCAAAATAGTTGATCAGTGAAATGAAATGCCTACTGATATTTTACTCTCTCAGTGTCAGATCTGCAGTATTAAAACACCAATAGGAGAATGGGTTCAAATATGACTGCAAACAAAACCGAACATGTAAGTTTTAAAGGAAATCAGTCAGCAGGTTTTTTTCCTAGACCATTGGAGAGCAGCATGATGTAGGTGCATAGACCCTGATTCCAAATATCACTTACTGGTCTGCTTGTTGCAGGTTTGATAAAATCCCCATTTTATCTGCTGCAGATCTAAAAGTTCTCTCAATGCTGAACTCTGTATGATCCCACTGTTACGACTCTGTTGTCGGGTGACCCAGGTCAGGGGATCCTTCCCTGTCCCTAACGCTATTGGTGCTCTAGCTCGCCCTGTTCCCCAATGGTGAAGATGCCGGGGCCATGTACCTTCCTTTAGCTCCTGAATCTGCCCCCAGTCTGTACCCTTCCCCCACCCAGGGAAGAGGGGGGTACTAGCGTACCGTAATACACCAATCAGATTAACAAGATAATACATACGGGGATAAAGGAAAATACAAATCATACAAATATACTCACACAAACAACAGAGGAATACACCGGGGAATGGAGGATGGGGTAAAACCAAAGTAGAGGAAGAAGGGGAATCTCCCCCCAAACTAGCAACAGTCACACATAAATACACCAAAAACCTTCTCAAATACAGCCACCAACCAACATCCTCAAGACATGCAGCATAAGCTATTTCCGACAATGAGTGCTTGCCAGGGCTCAGATTATATAGGAGATGGGAGTGGATAACTATGAACAGCTGAGCTTTAATGCAGGAAAGCTTCCAGGAGCTCTCAACTGATCAGATTAACCACTGCACTGCTAAACAAAACCTGCACCATTTAATATGTAGATGAAGTGCTTCTAATGAGTACAGGAGTAGGAGAAATCAGATGCAGCAGTCTTCTGGCACCTCTCTGTCGCGGTAAACCCAGGTACCCTCACACATCACTAATTAGCAGTTTTCTGTGTACACTGTGTATAGGCTGAAAAATAAAGATCAGTGGTGGAGGCAGGGTTATAGCGAATTCACGAATATGATGGCATACATGTCAACAGGTTTACTAGGCTTCTAGTGATAATCTCCTGTTAATTAGTGATGAGCAAATGTGCATGGATAATGTCTTATTCAAGCATACTCGCGTGTTATCCGTGCATCTGGGTGTGCTCGCATGTTCGTGTCTCTGCAGCTGCATGATTTGCAGCTGTTAGACAGCCTCAACACATGTGGGGATTTCCTAACAGGCAATCCCCACATGTGTTCAGGCTGTCTAACAGCTGCAAATCATGTAGCTGCAGGCATTAAAACATAATATACGAGCACTCCCAGATTCTCGGATAACACCCGAGCGTGCTCGGATAAGACATTATCCGAGTACATTCGCTCATCACTAGTGTTGATAAAGCTGTGATGTTGACCAAACTACTGAAAGCAGCCCAGTAAGTGACACATAGCTGGATTCGGGGTCTCTGCCCCTACATTATGCTGCTTTAAGATTAAGTGGCAAAAATCTAGTTACAGATTCCTAGATTCTTAAAAGTGAAATTAGTCAGAGCCATTGTATTTCTGTGTTACATCTAGACATTTAAACACATGTGCAAAGACTAATTGCGGTCAAATTATTTATTTTAGCAATGGAATGCGAGAATAGGATATTTAGTTGAGTTCTTACAAATCTGCTATAAATACAAATATGTATTGTTACCAAGTTAAATTACGTCTACAACATTACATATCTTATTTCCTACAACAAAATGCACCAAAGGCCCTATATTATTAACTCTGATTGTCTCTAGATACTAAGCTCTTTTTATTTAGCCTCACATACAATATTAATCAACGCTCACTGAGTATATTGATGTCTCGGTTTGATAGCCACATTGCAAGCAGAGACAATCTTAAATCACTCTACTTCTCTTTCACCATGTGGATATTTTCTTTCCAAGGCAATAAAGAAGGAACATTCCTAATCTTTAGTTTTATACTATCCACATGCGTTAGAGAAATAAACGAAACACAGAAATAAATGATGTTCCATATGTGTATTTAAAATAAGATTTCAGCTTTTATTTGCAAAACTACAGTGGAAAAACAACAGTGAATTGTGTTTCCTATATGTAGCATGGTTACTGTGGGATTGTGCATAGGTTCAATTATTTCCTTGCACTGAGTGATCAGAGGAAAAAAAATTACAGCATACAAAATTTGCCTCCGACAGTTTATAAGTATGTGGAATATATCGGACCGCACTCGGATAACCTTTGAGTGCGGGTCAATTTTCATGGACTGACAATGGAGAAGTGTTGAACCCAAAGTCACCACTGCCGGAATAGCCACAAACCACCAGAAAAATATGTTAAAGGATTTTTATTGAAACATAATTAAAAACATGGTACATATGTAATATAGTGGTCTAATAAGTAAGAAAAGGTGATGGAGGAACAGCAATAACCCATAACACACAGAGATAAAGCATAATTACATCTAGTTAATGACATGATAATCTGATAAGTAAATTCCAGAAATCCAATCCACAAATGCACTGCTTACCCATAGTGTATCAGAGCTGAAACGACCCTCCACGCTGCCCCGACGCGCATTTTGCGTAGTTGCTTTCTCGAAAGGAAGTACAAATTATGTTGCCTGCCAGGTATTTTAAAAGGACACTAAGTGCCAATTAGGCAGTGCATGAGCATGGCGGTCCATGCCAATAAATGTACGTCTGCCTACAAGCCGCGCGCATGTTGGGTAATCATAGCTCAGTGACATCAATGACATGTGAGTGCCGCAGTACTGATGATCAGGACAGAACAACATGGCGTCAAGATGCAGTGCACATGGTCACCTCGGCGGCCATTTTTTAGAGGCTTAGTGTACGTGGCCATATCTAAAGTTACACAAGACATGGAGGGGCAGTCGGGGAGATGGCAGGAAGTAGATGGAGCGAGAACCACGCTTTAAGTGTAAGTGAAGTGTTAAAGCAAATGGAAAATGTAACTGATTGTAAGTGCAGTGCAAAGAATAAATATACAATTTAAAACAGACAATACATAAAAATCATTAGAAACATTTCATAAGCAGCATGTCAATTAAAAATAAGTTGAATAAAATGTGAGTCATATGGTGTGAAAGAAAGTGTATGATGAAATGGTAAGTGAATATATGTAAAAACACATGAAATAAGATAAGAAAGTGCTGAAGCAAAATCAAGGAAGCCAATGAAAAAAAAATGAGTCGGCCAATCATGGTGAGATAAAAAATAGTCAAATCTAAAATATGACAGCCATATAGTATTATAATACATTAAGCCACATATATCAAAACAATTATTGCCCATTGTGCACAAGGGTACCCCCCCAAAAGAAATCCCCATATTCCCATCCCTATCCATCATGTAAACCTCCATAAAAACTACTACCCCCATCCAGAAGGGCATAGGTAGTGATGTTGCCCATCAATGTGAACAGACACCTGTCAGCTGGAAAAGCAGGAAACAATCCAGGATAACTCAGACCAACAATAAGGGTGCCAATGAAAACTAAAAGCAAGCCACACTAGTAATAATGTAATGTTGAGGGTACATCAGCCCTGATACACCATGGGTAACCAGTGCACTTTACATTAATTTGTACAGCTCTCTCTGTTATGTGCACATACACAGGCATTTACAGTTTGGAGTTCTGGTATTTATTATAATTTTAACTAGATGTAATTATGGGCTACCTTTGTGTGTTATGGGCTATTGATGGAGGATTAGTGTACTTATTCAGCAATACTGAGGATTAAAGACATCAATTGCCAGGAAATACAGTGGGTTCGGAAAGTATTCAGACCCCTTTAAATTTTTCACTATTTGTGTCATTGCAGCCATTTGGGTAAATGCAAAAAGTTAATTTTTTTCTCATTAATGTACACTATGCGCCCCATCTTGACTGATAAAAAACAAATTTATTAAAAAAGAAAAACTGAAATATTACATGGTCATAAGTATTCAGACCCTCTGCTCAGACACTCATATTTATGTCACATGCTGTCCATTTCCTTGTGATCCTCCTTGAGATGGTTCTACTCCTTCATTGGAATACAGTTGTGTTTAATTACACTGATAGGATTTGATTTGGAAAGGCACACACCTGTAAGACAGTGCATGTCAGACCAAATGAGAATCATGAGGTCAAAGGAACTGGCCAAGGAGCTCAGAGACAGAATTGTGGCAAGGCACACATCTGGCCAAGGTTACAAAAGAATTTCTGCAGTACTCAAGGTTTATAAGAGCACAGTGGCCTCCATAATCCTTACATGGAAGAAGTTTGGGACCACCAAGGTTTGAGAAGAACCTTGGTGAGAGAGGTAAAGAAGAACCCCAAGTACACTGTGGCTGAGCTCCACAGATGCAGTAGGGAAATGGGAGAAAGTTTCATAAAGTCTACTATCACTGGGGCCTTTCAAAAGTCGGGCCTTTATGGCAGAGTGGCCCGATGGAAGCATCAGTGTCAGCACAAACTGTACTTCGACATTTGAATGAAATTAAAAGCTATGGCAGGAGATCCAGTTTGCCAAAATGTACATGAGTAAGCCAAAATTCTTCTGGGAAAGCGTCTTGTGGACATATGAGACCAATATAGAGCTTTTTGGTAAAGCACATCATTCTACTATTTACCGAAAACAGAATGAGGTCCTAAAAAGAAAAGAAAACAAAACCTACAGTCAAACATGGTGGAGATTCAAAGATTTTTTTTTTTTTGCTGTCTCTGGCACTAGGTGCCTTGACTGTGTGCAATGCATCATGAAATCTGAAGATTAACAAAGGATTGTGGGTAGCAATGTAGTGCCCAGTGTCAGAAAGCTGGTTTTGCGTTCTAGATCATTGGTCTTTCAGCAGGACAATGAACCCAAACATACTTCAGAAGCACCAAGAAATGGATGGAAAAAAGTACTGGAGAGTTCTGAAATGGCCAGCAATGAGTCCTGATCTAAATCCTATTGAAAACTTGTGGAGAGATCTTAAAATTGTTATTAGGAGAAGGTATTCTTCAAATATGAAAGACATGAAGTAATTTGCAAAAGAAGAGTGGTCCAAAATTCTAGTTGAGAAGTGTAAGAAGCTTGTTGATGGTTTTAGGAAGTTATTGATTGCAGTCAATTATTCCAAAGGGTGTGTAATAGCTGAGGGTGGCAACAATTTAGTCCGGCCCATTTTTGTGGTTTTGTGTGAAATTATGTTCAATTTGCCATTTTTTTGTCTGTTTTTTGTTGTTGTTCCATTACACACAAAGGAAATAAACGTGTAATACAAAAGATATGTAATTGCAATCATTTTCGGAGAGAAATACTTCATTTTCTGGAACAATGTCAAGGGTGACAACACTTTCAGCAATGACTTTAGTTAGACTGAGGACTTGTAGCTTAATACTGGACAACTCCTTTAGTATTTGACATGAGTAGCATTATCAGAGTGTTGTTGTAGTGTAGTGAGTAGAGATGGGCAAACCCAAACTGTAAAGTTCGGGACAGTACCGAAAACATAGTGTTCGGTCACAAGGTCCCGAACACGGGTTTCAATGGGAAACCCGTGTTACAGGTCGGGTCCAGGGCCATTAATTATACTGTCCAGCGACGCGTCATCCCGTCCCGCTGTCTCCCAGCGCATCTGCTTCCGGGGCCGCTCATTAACTGCCAGCAGTACTCACTGCACTCTCAAGTCTTCGGCTTTTTCCGGCAGTGTTCTTGAGGTGACGTCACCGTCATGCAGCAGCCCCGGAAGCAGATGCGCAGGGAGACAGCGGGACAGGAGGACAGGTAAGTATAATTATAGTAATGGGTCCATATTGGTAAAGTCCAAGTTCGGGGTTTGGACGCAAGTTCACGTCATCTCCGACCCTGAACTCAAACTTTACAAAAAACTCGGGCGAACCCACGGATCCTGAACATCGGGGGATTCGCCCATCACTAGTAGTGAATTCTACATAGTGCGCATTTGCTTTATGTTATGCTTTTATTCTACAAGTGTGAGCGTAAGATTTATAACACTGTGCTCAAGTCAGCGCTGCTTTGAAGTATATTATATACTTTTTTTATGACTCATTGCAATTAAAGCTATTTGCAATACTGAAAAATATGTGTTTGGTTTGATAATTAAACCTAATCATGTTGCAAGGATCATAAAATTATAGCTACCTCCAAAATGTGACACTGGTGAGATAGTTTTCTTTCTTGTTGAATGCTGATTTTTATACTTATTTTTTCAGTGGAATGTTGCAAAAAAAAGGGCTCCATATACAGAATCTCTCCTAAATTATTTTTCCAGGAAAATCACATGTACAGTAAATGGGAAACTTGGGTGGAAAGAAAACAAATACTGTTGCACTGTTATCATTTTAAAGAAACTCAAATGCCAATGAGCAAATTTAAGCTTAATATGCACCCACTAATAGCATTTACATATATTTCTGTACATTACGTTTTATGGAGATGCTTAGGGGTGGTTATACGGCTTATTGCAGTTTACTGTATATTTTTATAGTTCACTTGTAACGCTGAGCCATTGCTAGTGACAGAAAACACCTTGGGCTAAATTATTCTTGTTTATGCACTTTGAATAAGATTATTTTGTTTTCCTCTATTAGAGTGTCAGCAAAATTGTGACTTTTATTTGCAAACTAAATCAGAATGATAGCAGCAGTTTCTTTTTATTATAACACGTTAGATAAGCTAACAGAATCATAAACTATGACCCCAGCAGCATTCTTTTAATACATACAGACATGCAATGAAAGGAAAACTTCTCATATGACATCGTCTTGCTCACTGGCCTTGCTAAACAAAGTGGGAGTGACATAAATGGGAGTTGTAAGCAGGAGTTCAACATGTGTAAGTACTTATTATTATTATTATACATTTATATAGCGCCATTTATTCCATGGCGCTTTACATATGAAAAGGGGAAAAATATAGACAGGTACAATAAACATGTGCTGGACAAGGGACACACAAGTACAGAAGGAGAGAGGACCCTGCCCGCGAGGGCTCACAGACTGCAGGGATGGGTGAGAATACACTAGGAAAGGGTAGAGCTGGTCGTACGATGGTTCAGTACACTGAGGATCATTGCAGGTTGTAGGCTTGTCAGAACAGGTGGGTCTTCAGGTTTTTCTTGAAGGTCTCCGTTGTTGGTGAAAGTCTGATGTTTTGCGGCAGGGAGTTCCAGAGTATGGGGGAAGCCCGGGAGAAGTCTTGTATGCGGTTGTGGGAAGAAGAGATGAGGGGGGAGTCGAGAAGGAGATCTTGAGAGGATCGAAGGTTGCGTGTAGGTAGTTAGCGGGAGACCATGTCACAGATGTATGGAGGAGAAAGGTTGTGGATGGCTTTGTATGTCATGGTTAAGGTTTTGAACTGGAGCCTCTGGGCAATAGGGAGCCAGTGAAGGGCCTGACATAGGGGGGAGGCTGGGGAATAGCGGGGAGACAGGTGGATTAGTCGTGCAGCATTTTTCTTTACCTTTTATTATTCATTACTGTTTTTTGTTTGAATGGATAAATGGATGGCAGGATTCAAGGTTTCCATCAGTGTCCAGACTACAATAAGCATGTACAAAAGGAGTAAGGGTTCATGGAGTTTCAGGTGAATACCAGTGTGGCAGATGTGAAAATGCTGCCAACGTGGAAGCTCATATTAGAGATCGGGAGGAGCAAAATGCAACACTCAGGGCTACTAATAATTTGAGAAACGCTTGTTGCTCTCTGAGCAAGCAGTGGGGTAGACATGGAGGGTAGATAAGTGGGTCAGAAGTAGGCAAGTAGCTGGGTTAATCTAGTAAAAAAAGAGTGGAAAAGGGACTGAGATACAGCAGTGAAGGTCGCTTCTGTTTCTGTACTGCCAAGCAAAGTTGCCAAATTACGTGATGATGCAAGGGTGTCAGTTTAGGAAATGGTAACCCTAGTGGATAATGATTTTTCCAACAGCTAAGGAAACAGCCCAGCTAGTAGACAAATGAGAAGATAATGTAGTTTTAGTAAAATAGTTAAAGGGAACCTGTCAGCAGGATTGAGCTCAGTAAACTACAGACAGTGTCAGGTTGGTGCTGTGATACTGATTACAATGATACCTTGGTTCATAAAAACCATCTTGTGGTTTAATCACTGTCTGTAGGTTACTCAGCACAATCCTGCTGACAGGTTCCCTTTAATTGTTATAATGGATTCTATCAGTGAATCAGGAATACATATAGAATAATTTGTCACCACCAAGACGACCACAACCAAAAGGAGTTGGTATGTTGGCTGCATAATTAGATGAAGTGGGCTACTACAATAGCGGTTACGGTAGATTTTAATTACACATATACCGTATTTTGTGGATTATAAGATGCACTTTTTCCCTACAAATGTGGGAGGAAAATGGGGGGTTTCTTATAATCCGAAGTGAGCTTACTGGGGGCTTGCGGCGGTAGAGTAGAGTCACAGAAGGCAGGGTTGCTGCTTAAGGAGGTCGTCGGGGGCAGGAACGAGGCAATACTGCGGTGCCTGGGATCTCAGAGAGTGTTGGCGCTGGTGAGCAGAATCCATTTTCCCTATTATAACCCTGTGTTGGACTTAAAGAAAATGACCACTGGATTCGGCACCTAGCAGATTGACACCTTCTGTGATCCCAAGTACTGCAGCATTGCCCCGCACCTGCTGCCGCCAGCCTCCTGAAGCAGAAACCCTACCTATTCTGACCCCACTTCACCTCAGCCACCCACCAGGTAAGCTACTGTTAAAAGGGAATATAAGACGCACCATTTTATTTAAAAATAATGTTTCACTATTTTGCACCCCAAAATTTTGGATGCGTCTTATAATCCACAAAATACGGTAATACCCGAGGTTATGGTTCTGCTTAACAAAGAGGAGAAAATTCCTCAGCTTGTTGCATGATAATTTTATGGGCCAGTTTGATGAAGACCTGAAAGGAGGTGATGTTCTATTGGATCTCGTAATTTCTAACACTTAATTTTAAAAAGGGAGCAGCTTCTGACAGATGCTGACACAAGTGTTAAATGGGAGCGCATCAAAGGGAACTTGTCACGTGAAAAAACTCTATTAACCTGCAGATATGGGGTTAATCTGCAGGTTAATAGTGTTCTGAACCTGCCTGGCACACGCACTTACAGCTCTGCTGTCAGGAGGAGATTAACTTTATTCTTATTCTTCCAGGCAGCATTTGAGTATCAGTCATGGGGGTGGCGCTGGAGCGGGTTCCATCACCGCTCAGTGTATAGAGAGCAGCGGCTGTCACCACTCCCCAAGCACTGACGGACAGCAGGTTCAGCATTAGGGCCAGCTGTCAGTCAGCTTGGGGGACACAGTTACAGCAGCCGCTTTCCATACACAGAGCGATGACTGAACCTCAGCACCACCCCCGTTACTGAAGCACAAACACTGCCGGAAAGGAATAAAGTTAATTTCCTCCCAGGAGCAGGGCTCTAAGTGCTGACACCGGGCAGCTTCAGCTATTAACCTGCAGTTTAACCCTATGCCTGCATTTTTTCATGTAACAGGTTCCTTTTAAATCTATAGTAGTGGTTGTAGTCGATCTCAGTACTCTAAATATGACATCTAGCATTCTCACTTGACAATATGTAGATAGGGTCCAAGCTAAGCTACATGGAATCAATCTAAACAAGTATTTTTAAGGAGCTTAGTTTATTTACTGCTGTGCCCCCGTACATTATATTTAGAGACTCTTCAGTGACAAAGGGCTTTAAGTCTTTACTGAAAAATTATAAACCGGTAAGCTTAATATCCATGGTGGGGAAAATGTTTGAGTGGCTTGTAAGAGTCTTTATAGGAGTATATGGTTAAAAATAATACTATAAATGATAAGCAGCATGGATTTACTAAGGACAGAAGCTATCAAACTAACCCAATTTTCTTTTATAAAGAGGCGAGTAGAAACCTGGACAGAGGAGTAGGTGTTAAAAGAGCATTTTTGGACTTTGCAAAATCATTTGACACTGTCCCACATAGACATCTAATGGATAAATTAGGTCTATAGGCTTAGAAACTAAGATTCACAATTGAATTGAAAATTGGCTCAAAGACGACACTCTAGGAGTTGTGAATGACTACTATTCGAAATGGTCTCTGGTTAGACCGTTCAGTGCTGAGTTTGATTTTAAACAAAATATTTAACAGATTACAAAAATCTATATGTATATTAAAGTTGTTACAGAAAGCGGGCACACTAGGTGAGGTGGATCCTCTAAACCCAAGGTCCAGGTGGACACACGGGTCACAGGGTGTCAGTGAAGCAGGCAGGTGTTGCACGCGGGAAACAAATAGCAGAGTTACTGAATCGAAACTCAAAATTTTAAAGGGATCCTGAAAGCCACAAGTGGATATGAGACATCCTAGAAGCCACAGGTGCACAAATAGAGGCAAAGTGAAAGTCTTAAAGGAGTCCTGGAAGCCGCAAGCAGAAAGGAGATGTCCTTGAAGCTGCAGGCAGACAAGTAGAGACAAACTGAAAGTCTTAAAGGGGTCCTGGAGACCACTGACAGGGTTACTGAAGGCTACAGGCAAACAGGTGAAGACGTGAAGACCACTGACAGGCAGCGGGGGTTACTGGCAGCCAAAAATAAACAGGTGAAGTCCTGAAGACCAGTGACAGGTAGCAGGGTTATTGGAGGCCGTAGACAAACAGGTAAAGTCCTGAAAACCACTCACAGGCAGGTGGCTTACTTGAAGCCACAGATAACCAGATGAAGTTCTGAACACCACTGACAGGCAGTAGGGTTATTGTAAGCCACAAGCAAACAGAGGAAGTCCTGAAGACCACTGACAGTGGGTTTACTGTAAGCCGCAGACAAGTAACTCAGGGATTAGAAACCACAGGCGACCGGGAGAAGGTCTAGCCTGGAGACTGTGAATAGGAACAGTATACAAACTGAAAGAGTTCTAGAAAGTCTTAATACAATACCAAAACATAGGTGTGTGACTTAGGAGGCCTCATATAGGCCTAGGAAATACAACATATGAGAGCACGCCAAGCTACTTGCAAAGCCTGATATGGAACACAAGAAAATCTAATGGACCAGTGCAGGTGCGTAACAGCAGTCCATGGAAGATGCTCATAAGTTAATTGAACAGACTAAGTGTTTGGGAATTCACTTCACATATGAGTTTAAAAATGGATGAATGGAAAATTATGCATCTGGTCATTAATAACCTGAGAGCACGATATGTTCTAGAGGAAGTAAAACTAGGAGAGTCACTTGTTGTGTACTTTGAAATCACAGACTAAATATCAGCATTCAATATGAATGTATTTGTAGATCATAGACTAAATAATAGCTTATAATATGAATGAACTTGTTTATCTCAGACTAAATATCAGTATGCAATGTTAATCAGTGACTTCTAAAGTCAGCAGGACATTGTTAGATAATAAACCAGGCATGGACTCATGGGACAGGGATGTAATACTTTGTGTTTACAAAGTGTTAGTATAACATCATCTGGAATATTCAGTTCAGTTCAGCTCTACAACTTATAGAAAGGGAGGCCTGGAGGTAGAAAAAGTAGATAAGAAAAGATTAAAATAAATATATTCAGTCTTGAGAAAAGACATCTAAGGAGGGACATGATTAACTTGTAGTGGTGTAGCTAGAGTCTGTTGGGCCCCATTGCAAGATTTGGTGTGGCCCCCCATCCTGAATAAATAATTTATATGTATGTGCCCTCCATCCTGGTACATATGTCCTTTATCCTGGG